>CM060397.1:181699926-181764147 GCA_030545235.1 Helianthus tuberosus | reverse complement strand
TTGACAAACTGCGAAAGTATGCCGATTCGTACTGTAACGAACATTCCGGAACTTGATCATAAGTTAAATATGCCCTAAATATCCTTTATATATCTTAGAAATATGATTTGAGGTGTTTGGTGCGCAAAAATAAACTTTTTGATCAATAGGGACTAAAAGCGTCAAAAAGTGCATAAGTTTGCATTTTTGCGCATATCTTACGTTCTGAATATATACGGACATCCAAAAATTTATGTAATCATTAAAATATTTTATTTTAGTGATTGGCATGATAAAATTCTATTCGTCGCGCAATTTGGATTGTTTTTGTGTCCGTTACGACTTCCGTCGTAATTAACCGAATAACGCAACCGTACGACCAAACGAACAGACATCCGAGATGTTTTTGAGCATATTTTAACTTCCCTATACTTTAACTTCACTTTAGAGCCTTGAAATGGGGTTAACATGGCTTAAACGTGTCAAAAATGCATCGAAAAGCAAGTTTCAGACTTGCAGGGACCTATTTTGACATTCTGTGAAAGTTGCCCTCACGGGCCGCGTAAGTTGAAGCCTTATCTTATGCGGGGCGCGAGGTATTGCCAGACAGAAACATTGTATTTTGACTTCCAGCCTGTTTTTAATGATTTTAACCCACGGTTTTGCACTCTATGGGCTAGATTTGATGGTTTTTAGTGTGCCCCTTGTATTAAAATACAACGTGCCCACATGGAGGGTCATGATCGAAGCACGTTTTTCGAGGAACGATCCTAACGGTAGTGGGTTTTCTATAAATACCCATCACCTTCATTCCTTGTTCCTCACAATCTGATTGAATTACTCTAAGTTGGAGTTCAAGAACTTCATAATTGAGTAGTTTGATCAAGATTTCCTTGCTTGGACCCTTTGTAAGTATTCTTCCGTGCTTTTATGCTTTTTTAAACGCGAAAGTCAAACAGTGTTTGACTTTCTGCTTTGACCAGTCTTTGGTCAACACAAAGTTCGTTTGAAATTTGCAACGTGAGCGTAATCACGATGGTTATAGTCCCGTGTGACTATACCTACTGATTACCACGTTGATTAGGTGTAGTGACGAGTCATAGTTTCGGTCAAAATACGCGTTTATGCGTATTTTGCAACCAAACTATTCTTGGGTATCAAAACCGTTTGTTTTGATATCAAACTTGTTTTCAAACCTTGTTAAACATGTTTTAACATGTTTAACTCGTCACTTTTAGATTAGTGCTTATATAGGGTCGTAAGGTAAGCGGTCTAAACAACCGCTTAGACTTTCAAACCCGACCCGTTTGGTCGATCATTAGGATCCGACCAAGCATGTTTAGTGACCATAGTTGTATAGGGAATAACCTTCCGAGGTTATACCTTATAGTCACTTCGTTTAGTTAGTTGTATGATAGGTAGTTTATATGCCTTAGGAAAATGACCAAAATGCCCTTTTCATGCATAATTGGATTTTAAGCAGATGTAACTCAAACTTTTGTCACTTAACTGATTATGCAACATATTTAAACATGTTTAGGCATATAATACTTGTCATAGGACTAGTTAGGCGTTCCGAACGCGCTTTACGCGAATGACGCGTTAAAGTAGCAAAAGCTACCTAAACGGGTCGTAATGGGTCGTAAGCACTTAGGTTAGGTTTCAATTTAAAATGTAGGCTTTGTTAAACCATATCGTATGAGTTCCAACACTCATTTGGTTTACGGAACCTCATCCTATCCGATCTTCCGATTTAGGTCCGGTTATTAATGTAGTTACCTATATTAGGTGTCGTTTGATTTCCCGTAATCTCTCTAGCTTTGCTTGGTTATTATTCAAGACTTCTAAGCATCCTTAAGTGAGTACATAGTCCCCTCTTTTACTGTTTTCAAATGTTTTGGGGTGAAACACATAAGCCTACTTGTTACTTTCATGTTTTTCATGTTTTATATCATATGCTTGTTATGTTCATTAGTACACATATAGTACATGATTTCATTATGTTTTGCTATGTATGTTCACTTAGCATGCTAGCACATCGATTTTTATATATTACATTTTGTTGCATATGTTCATCCAGCATATGGACACATTGTTTTACATTTTGAACTGTTTGAACCGTTGGAATTTTTTATTTATGTGAACCGTTTGAAACTGATTTATTCTGTGAACCGTTTGAAACTGATTGATTATGTGAACCGTTTGAAACTGATTGATTGATGTGAACCGTCTGAAACTGTTTGAACCGTTGGGTTAGGGAAGTGATTAGGTAACGGGGCGGGTGTAATGTGTTAAAAACATGGTGGATAAGCCGCTGGTACTTCCTATATATAAGTGCTTTTAACACATTATATATCGTTGCGTTATCTTGATCACTTGGGCAAGGTTATCAAAACAAGGTTATGTTACAAGGTTTTCCTAACAATATAAACCATTCGAGTTTTATTTCAGAAATAATTTACGATCTGGGTTTACTTAAACAAATGTTTTGGAGTTAAGATTCAAGGCATCGAGGTTTTATAAATTATAACAAATCTGTTTTGTCTTGGTTATTTCAATTTACAATACAAACATTTTACAAAACTTGGTTTTCTAATATCATTTAATAAAGTTGTTCAAGTTATTTCAAAATGTAAACGAGCCATGAATCTGACACTCACATAAAACCTATGTACTCGTCGGCATTTTTATGCTGACGTATTTTCACATGTGTTTCAGGTACCATAGTTGGTGATGATTGATGATGATATTGATGCATGCTCACATAGGAATCAACGAGGCCTTAGTGACTTAATAACAATGAAAGTCTATTTGTTCATGTTTTGTTTCTAATTTCAATACAATGTAATAAATTTAATTCAAGAGTAAATTGCCATTTTAGTCCCTGAGTTTTGTCCAAATTTGCCATTTTGATCCAAATAGTTTTATTTTCCCCTCTGGGTCCCTGACTTTTCACTTTTATTGCCATTTTGATCCAAACCACTAAAAATGTTTGGATCAAAATGGCAAATTTGGACAAAACTCAGGGACTAAAATGGCAATTTGGACAAAACTCAGGGACTAAAATGGCAGTAAAGTGAAAAGTCAGGGACCCAGATGCAAAAAAAAAAAAACTATTTGGATCAAAATGGCAAATTTGGACAAAAATCAGGGACTAAAATGGCAATTTACTCTTTAATTCAATAAAATAGAACTTTTATCCGTGTGTTGTGAAACAATGATTCTGTTACGACACTCCCAGACGTTTCCGCCGCGATTTGTTGTTTTAACGCGGTCGGGGTGTGACAGAAAAGTTGGTATCAGAGCCCATGGTTATAGGGAATTAGGTTATTAGTAATGCTTTGACCTAGTCTATAACCTTCCTAGGACGCTAGCGCGAGTTTACTTGTGTTTAGATCTTAAAACAATACCGTCACTTATCCTTAGGTGACAACCACAACAAGAACACAAATTTCGAATCTGCTTTGAAAACCAATCATCTGTTCTAGGATGATTTATTATAAGGTTTTGAACCTTCAAAGTTTTCAAAATCTCGTCAAAGTTTGGGTCTTATTAATGTGAACACGTGCAATCCGGAAGGGTGGATGCCTGTATCCTGAGTTTTCTGTCTAAGGCTAGAGTGTTCGTACAAATCCACATAATCGGACCAGTCACTCTTACCTGGGAACTCTTGGGGTGAGTGTCCACTTATAGGCTAAAGCATGTCTTCGCGATACATTATGAGGACCTATTTACTTTGATTCAGCTTTTATGTATCGTTTGTTTGCTTCGTGGTTCGAACAAATGACCATCACCCATGCCTTTTGGTCGGAAATTGTAACATCCTTACCCAATGCCATTTCACTTGTTTTATCTCATGCTTCCTCTTTTAGAATGCCTCCTCGACGCGACAATCAGGTACCTAATGAAGAACTGGCAGCTATCATTACGCAGCAAATGGCTGCTGCAATCCCAATCATTATTGCTCAATGTAACTTCAAGACATTTAACTCAGCTCAGCCATCAAAGTTTTCTGGGTCTCAAGGAGCGACTGCACTTCTGCAATGGTTCGAGAGTCTAGAGAGCACCTTCAGACATGTTCAGTGTCCAATCGAGCGAAAGATAGAGTTCGCATCTAGTGTTTTTGAGAAACGAGCTTTAACATGGTGGAATGGTGTGATGAGAGATAGGGGTGCCGAGGTAGCACTGGCTAAAACCTGGGAAGAGCTTCGAGCTCTGATGATGAAGGAATTCTATCCTCGTCATGAGATTAGAGCATTGGAAAGGGAATTCGACGATCTTAAGCAAGATAGCGGTGAGCATCGAGCCTACACGGACCGTTATGAAGAGTTAAGTCTGTTATGCCCGAACATGGTTACGCCTTTGGATAAGGCAATCGAAAAGTACATTGATGGCCTCCCTGACTCAGTACAAGACATTGTGACTGGTAGCAACCCCACTACAGTTAGGCAGGCCATTAAGCTATCCGCTACCTTGACTGAATCTCAGATCAGGAAAGGTAAACTTTTTCGAAAGGGTGATAAGAAACCAACTGATGAACCAAAGCCAAAGGATGAGCAGACTGAATCCTCCAAGAAGTCAAAGAAGCGAAAGGCTTCTCAGAACTTCGTCGTGGTTGCCCACAATGATCAAGTTGTCCCTAACCAACCAGCTCAACCCCCTGCTAGGAAGCCATACAACGGAACTGCACCCTTATGCAACCAATGTAGCCTTCATCATCATGCTAGTGTGAAGTGCCGCAAATGCCAAAATTGTGGACTTATAGGTCATACAGCAAGAGTTTGCCCAGCTGCAGCTGCACCAAATCAAGCTGGCAACAATCCTGCTTAAGCTCGTTTTCCACCAGGTTCTTGCTTCAACTGTGGCGAGATGGGCCATTTCTGAAGAGATTGCCAAAAGCTTGCTAATGCGAATCCAGCGCAGGGATAAGCATCTGACCGATTAGAAGACAACGTTGTTTAGAAATAATCAAGCCTTATGTATTATTTTCTTTTGTTGTCAAGGTCTATGAAACAGTTGTTGTTGTTGTTTATAAATAAATCATTTATTTACATCGCAGTGTACAAATGTGGTTGCATGTATAAACAACATATCCCCTACGATACTGACAATCAAGGAATCGTATTCCTTGAAGAACAGACTACCCCCAAAATTCTTCCATTTTATGATCA
This sequence comes from Helianthus tuberosus, assembly GCA_030545235.1. Taxonomy (NCBI): domain Eukaryota; kingdom Viridiplantae; phylum Streptophyta; class Magnoliopsida; order Asterales; family Asteraceae; genus Helianthus; species Helianthus tuberosus. The sequence continues at coordinate 181,758,997 of CM060397.1, read as the reverse complement.
CTTGCGATCTCCACGAAAATCCTAAGTACCCGTTTCTTCCAAGGAAACGAAGTACAAGGCGCAAGTTACAATTTGGGATGAATACCCAATCCTTAATAGGGTACCTAAGGGTATTTCCGTAAGTCCTTAATTGTTGTCTACCTTAATTCGAATATTACGTTTCCTTGTAAACGAAATCGAATTTTTGGAAGATCATCCTATCTTTTCAAGATGGATTCTTGAGGAAGTTGAAGTCCATCGAATGGGTTCCTAGTGTACCTTGAAAACCCATGTTCAAATCGATAACAAAGTTAATAACAATTAATAACAAGATAATAACAAATTAATAACCAAGAAAACAATTATGTGCTTATGTATTTATGTGTTGACCCAATCAAAGGTGTCTCAAACTTGTTCAAATTCTATCCCTTTCACATTATAAAACAAACTGTGCGAACTGTGCAAGAAATTACGTAATTATGGATGCATACATAATTATGGAATTTAGTGCACAGAAACCACAGCAAGTTTTGTCATGTGTCTAGAATTAATTCTATTCATTTCCATTTCTGATGAAGCAACTGTTGAAAATGACTCCGTCCATTCATTTTCGTTTCTGAAGAATGTCCGTTGAGGGAAATGAATTCTATTCATTTCCATTTCTGATGAAGCAACCGTTGAAAATGACTCCGTCCGTTCATTTTCGTTTCTAAAGAATGTCCGTTGAGGGAAATGAATATCCTTTTGATTATTCTATTCTTTTCCATTTCTGATGAAGCACCCGTTGAAAATGACTCCGTCCATTCATTTTCGTTTCTGAAGAATGTCCGTTGAGGGAAATGAATATCCTTTTGATTATTCTATTCATTTCCATTTCTGATGAAGCAACCGTTGAAAATGACTCCGTCCGTTCATTTTCGTTTCTGAAGAATGTCCGTTGAGGGAAATGAATATCCTTTTGATTATTCCTTCATTTCCATTTCTGAAGAATACCCATTGAGGAAAATGACTCCGTCTGTTCATTTTCATTTTTGAAGAATGTCCGTTGAGGGAAATGAATATCCTTTTGATTATTCCTTCATTTCCATTTCTGAAGAATGCCCGTTGAGGAAAATGACTCCGTCCGTTCATTTTCGTTTCTGAAGAATGTCCGTTGAGGGAAATGAATATCCTTTTGATTATTCCTTCATTTCCATTTCTGAAGAACCCGTTGAGGAAAATGACTCAGTCCGTTCATTTTCGTTTCTGAAGAATGTCCGTTGAGGGAAATGACAGGATTATGCCTTGCATATCTTTGATGGTAATTTAACACAAAGTCACAGAAAGACTCCTACAAATAAATTTCGGGACGAAATTTCCTAAAGTAGGGGAGACTGTGACACCTGTGCCTCTGTGACCATCAAACAAATACCAAATCAATGAAATATTGTGTTTCATACTTGGGATTTGTATAAATATGTATATCATGTGCACATATCAATTCATGTTCGATTTCGAGCTTTAAATCACTTCTAGAAGGTTATACGCAAACTGATGCGTAAATATAACCAGTTTAATGCAACAAACACTCTGGAACAGTAAGTTTTGGAGGGTTAGGTATGCCGAAATCAAGTTTATTCGATCACAGGGACTAATTTCGACAAACTGCGAAAGTATGCCGATTCGTACTGTAACTAACATTCCGGAACATGATCATAAGTTAAATATGCCCTAAATATCCTTTATATAGCTTAGAAATAGGCTTTGAGGTGTTTGGTGCGCAAAAATAAACTTTTTTATCAATAGGGACTAAAAGCGTCAAAAAGTGCATAAGTTTGCATTTTCGCGCATATCTTACGTTCTGAATATATCCGGACATCCAAAAATTTATGTAATCATTAAAATATTTTATTTTAGTGATTGGCATGATAAACTTCCATTCGTCGCGCAATTTGGATCGTTTTTGCGTCCGTTACGACTTCCGTCATAATTAACCGAATAACGCAACCGTATGACCAAACGAACCGATATCCGAGATGTTTTTGAGCATATTTTAAGTTCCCTATACTTTAACTTCATTTTAGAGCCTTGAAATGGGGTTAACGGGCCTTAAACGTGTCAAAAATGCATCGAAAAGCAAGTTTCAGACTTGCAGGGACCTGTTTTGACATTCTGTGAAAGTTACCCTCACGGGTCGCGTAAAATGAAGCCCTATCTTACGCGGGGCGCGAGGTCTTGCCAGACAGAAACACTGTATTTTGACTTCCAGCCTGTTTTTTATGGTTTTAACCCAAGGTTTTGCACTCTATGAGCTAGATTTGATGGTTTTTAGTGTACCCCTTGTATTACAATACCATGTGCCCACATGGAGGGTCATGATCGAAGCACGTTTTACGAGGAACGATCCTAACGGTAGTGGGTTTTCTATAAACACCCATCACCTTCATTCCTTGTTCCTCACAATCTGATTGAATTACTCTAAGTTGGAGTTCAAGAACTTCATACCTGAGTAGTTTGATCAAGATTTCCTTGCTTGGACCCTTTGTATGTATTCTTTCGTGCTTTTATGCATTTTTAAGCGAGAAAGTCAAACAGTGTTTGACTTTCTGCTTTGACCAGTCTTTGGTCAACACAAAGTTCGTTTGAACTTTGCAGCATGAGCGTAATCATGATGGATATAGTCCCGTGTGACTATACTTTCTGATTACCACGTTGATTAGGTGTAGTGACGAGTCATAGTTTCGGTCAAAATACGCGTTTATGCGTATTTTGCAACCAAACTATTCTTGGGTATCAAAACCGTTTGTTTTGATATCAAACTTGTTTTCAAACCTTGTTAAACATGTTTTAACTTGTTTAACTCGTCACTTTTAGATTAGTGCTTGTATAGGGTCGTAAGGTAAGCGGTCTAAACAACCGCTTAGACTTTCGAACCCGACCCGTTTGGTCGATCATTAGGATTTGACCAAGCATGTTTAGTGACCATAGTTGTATAGGGAATAACCTTCCGAGGTTATACCTTATAGTCACTTCGTTTAGTTAGTTGTATGATAGGTAGTTTATATGCCTTAGGAAAAAGACCAAAATGCCCTTTTCATGCATAATTGGATTTTAAGCATATGTAACTCAAACTTTTGTCACTTAACTGATTATGAAAACATATTTAAACATGTTTAGGCATATAATACTTGTCATAGGACTAGTTAGGCGTTCCGAACGCGCTTTGCGTGAACGACGCGTTAAAGTAGCATAAGCTACCTAAACGGGTTGTAATGGGTCGTAAGCACTTAGGTTAGGTTTCGATTTAGAATGTAGGCTTTGTTAAACCATATCGTATGAGTTCCAACACTCATTTGGTTTACGAAACCTCATCCTATCCGATCTTCCGATTTAGGTCCGGTTATTAATGTAGTTACCTATATTAGGTGCCGTTTGATTTCCCATGATCCCTCTAGCTTTGCTTGGTTGTTATTCAAGACTTCTAAGCATCCTCAAGTGAGTACATAGTCCCCTCTTTTATTGTTTTAAATGTTTTGGGGTGAAACACATGTGCTTACTTGTTACTTTCATGATTTCCATGTTTTATATCATATGCTTGTTATGTTCATTAGTACACATATAGTACATGATTTCATTATGTTTTTCTATGTATGTTCACTTAGCATGCTAGCACATCGATTTTTATATATTACATTTTGTTGCATATGTTCATCCAGCATATGGACACATTGTTTTACATTTTGAACTGTTTGAACCGTTAGAATTGTTTGATTTATGTGAACCGTTTGAAACTGATTGATTATTTGAACCGTTTGAAACTGATTAATTATGTGAACCGTTTGAAACTGATTGATTGATGTGAACCGTCTGAAACTGTTTGAACCGTTGTGTTAGGGAAGTGATTAGGTAACGGGGCGGGTGTAATGTGTTAAAAGCATGGTGGATACGCCGCTGGTACTTCCTATATATAAGTGCTTTTAACACATTATATATCGTTGCGTTATCTAGATCACTTGGGCAAGGTTATCAAAACAAGGTTATGTTACAAGGTTTTCCTAACAATATAAACCATTCGAGTTTTATTTCAGAAACAATTTACGATCTGGGTTTACTTAAACAAATGTTTTGGAGTTAAGATTCATGGCATCGAGGTTTTATAAATTATAACAAATCTGTTTTGTCTTGGTTATTTCAATTTACAATACAAACATTTTACAAAACCTGGTTTTCTAATATCATTTAATAAAGTTGTTCAAGTTATTTCAAAATGTAAACGAGCCATGAATCTGACACTCACATAAAACCTATGTACTCGCCGGCATTTTTATGCTGACGTATTTTCACATGTGTTTCAGGTACCATAGTTGGTGATGATTGATGATGATATTGATGCATGCTCCCATAGGAATCAACGAGGCCTTAGTGACTTAATAACAATGAAAGTCTATTTGTTCATGTTTTGTTTCTAATTTCAATACAATGTAATAAATTTAATTCAATAAAACAGAACTTTTATCCATGTGTTGTGAAACAATGATTCTGTTACGACACTCCCCGATGTTTCCGCCGCGGTTTGTTGTTTTAACGCGGTCGGGGTGTGACATTTCCGATTTTTATAAGAAAGTTATGTGAGAAAACTTCCGAATATGTTTTCTGGAGCTAGTATTCAATAATGGAGATGAAAAATATATTAAATGGAGTTAATACAGATGTTACATTTACACTGGTTGGTTGAAATTAAGTTTTGTAAAATTTATACTTTACCCCCTTTTTCTTTAAAAGAATGTAAATTTAGCACGGCATCAACCACTGCTTCAATATAAATTTAATTTTAAATAACAAAAACTTATCTATTAATTCATATATTTACATAATTAAAAATAGTTTTTAAATCCCGATATTAAAGATTATTATAAGTCAAATAAATAAACAATTACAAGTTAATAGATAAGTATCTTACTTTCAACAATCCCAATACAATCTTCTCTTTTCTTCTCTGGCGAAAAAACTCTACAGTTTCTTCTTCTTCTTCTTCAGACTTGACGATCAGAAGTTTAAAGTTTTGGATCATGTATTTTTTTTTGTTCTCTTGTGTATTTTATAGTTATATTTTGACATGTTCCTTTTAGTTTTCTTCATTTCAAATTATATAGACATCAAAATCATAATCTGCTGATGTTAAAATAGATAAACTTATATGAACTTGTTTTCTTTATTTTATAATAAGATTTATATCAACTTATTTAGTTACATTTTGACTCATTCCATCTAAATAAGAATATGAAATAATGTTATTTCATAAATATGTGGTTGTATATTTTACGAATAGTTTTAGAATTATTGTATGAACTGCCATGTAGTATTGATACATTTGTTCTATCAATCTTAATTTTGATTAAATATTCTGCAACCAGTTTATATTACTCATATGTCTGATTTGTAAGTGAATATAGCTTTGGCTGCTGAAAAAAAATGAAGTTTGAAGTTGACACAACTATGGATATTTGAAAACTTAAATGTCATATAATACTTTTTTATTATACAACAATATAAATTCATCTTACACGGTGTTAGACTCATATTGTTGGTTGTAGGGACCATATTGAAGTATATAACATATAACTTTGGTCCTACAGGGTGCTGGATATTTTTTTATACCTTAAATAGAAGGCTTTTCAGATACAATTGATTTTATGTTTTAGTATTTAATTGTTATTGTATTTTTTACTTTCAGATGGAGTTTATGATAATTATCAATGTCTCTAAATTGACAGACCTAAGTGAGGGATTAGTAAGCTATATTCTTAGAACAAATTAACTCAAATCATAATTGTATGCTAAAAACTGTATTTATAAAATTAAAGATATATTAAATGTTGTGTATTTTATATACATAGGTACTTCCAAGGATAACGAGTAACCAATTACCAAGAAAGTGTGAAGTAATAAAGTTCGTTGATTATACGGGATTTAAATATAATATTGCAGTACAGAGCAAGGGTCATAAAACTAAGAGGATAAACGAGCCAGAATGGACTCGGTTTGTTGAAACTTATAGAAATAAGAATATAGACAAGCTATGTTTAAAAAAATTGAAAGAAGTAAAATTTGAGATAAATGTTTTGAACAATGAGGGATTGGAGATTAGAAATGATGGCTCGAACAGAGATTATGTTGATGGTTGCTTGATACAGGCTGAAGAAGAAACATACTGCAAGCAAGTTAAAAATTGCTACCTTATTTTTATATATTGCCAGTGTATCTTTTGGGCTGTTAGAAAAACTTCTAATTTATATTTTATATCCTATATAAATTCTAATATGACATTTCTGAAATGTATGAAAATTATAGCATTTACCACACGATTTGCTAAAGCTGTTGTCAAAGAGGAGATTAAAAATTGATAACTTGGTTGCAAAAGTACATGGACCAAAGCAAAGTAGTAAAGTTAATGTGTATTATGTTTTCTCTCCTGAAAACAAAAAGGGATTAGCTATTGATTTTATGGGACCAGGATGGACAACTTTTTGCTTTGAAAATGACATTAACGAAAGCTGCCAATTGTTGTTTCAATGGATGGGAAGTACTCCTGAAGACCACTTTAACTTCACTGTCAAGATTTTTAACAAAGACGGGATTGGACTTCACGGGGAGACTAAACATCACTGCAGCCGTAGCAATCACCAACACCACAAAAAGCGTCCACATTATAAAAAAACACTTTGAATACCATGTTATAGAGATACACAGCTTGGTATTTACATATCTACTTTTAATATGATTGATTTTACCTATAATGTTGGATCTATCTGTTATTACTTAAAGTATATGCTGTTTAGAATGAATAACTAAAGAAAGATTTTTCTTTTACAGGCAATACCGAGGAAGTTTGTTCGAGAACACCAGCTAAATGACTACCGTAGAGCTGTGCTGTCATTTGGTCATGTGAAGTTTTTGGTACAGCTGCTTGTAAGGAGAGATCCTAGAAGACCTGAGGACAACACCCATCTAGTGATGTATACAAACTGGCAGCGTATCATGGATGAAACGGGAATATCTATGGGGAAAAAGCTGAGGTTTGAGACAGTCGAAGAAAAAAGTGTAACAGGAGATAAAATACACTTTGAAGTTTGTTGACATAGTCTTTGAACATCTTTTCAGCGTTTAATGATTTATGTTTTAGTTGATATGTTTGATGGAGAAATTTCTTCTTCGAAAAGTAACTTAAGAATGAAGCTATGTAGTGTTAGTATATAAAGTTATATACTTTCAAAACTTTGTGGTTTTACCTTTTTATATTTTACAACTAAACATTACTATATTTTGCATCTAAACATTATTATTTTGCATTACATTTCCTGGTCGCTCAAGGAAAAGAAATATAAGACTCAAAATTAACAAAATAGTATACAACCTGTAATTACAAATAACAGTGTTTTAAACATCTGCTCCTACCAAAGGGACAAACTCAACATCTGTTCCTAAACTTTGCAAACCAAAAGGTCTGTTGAAGACAACCACTGCTGAGGCAAAGTCTGTTAAACCAAACAACCTCAGCTGATGAACCAAACAACCTCTGCTGATGATCCAAAAGTTCTGTTAAGACAAAGACTGCTGAAGCAAAAGGTCTCCCAAAGAGAACCTCTGCTGATGAAGCCAAATGTATGATGAATCTAAGTTCTGCTGTGGACCAACAAATATTGCACAATTCAACAGAAGATCTTTAATATAAGATCTTTAAAAAATGATGATCAACGGCTCATAAGGTCTGTTGAAGCAAAGTTTATCAGCAGATGCTAACGTAACTCAGATCCTAACAATTCTTAGGCGTTAACAGATGTTAGCACGCTATAACAATGCTTAGACTCTAATAGATGTTAATGTATCTTAGACCCTAACAGTTTTTCCACTAACCAATTGATTAAATTTTCATTCATTCACTAACAATAATATATAACCCTACTACTTGTCCAGTACATGAATATCACCAAAAATGTATATAATGTATAATAACAATATTATATAACAAACAAAAGTTTAAATTTACTGAATATTCAAAGCGTAGACATTACATACCAAATACATCAGTTTAGATGCTTCATTGTTGTCCTTACACACCAAACTTTCAACCACATCTTGTTAAAACAACAGTTAACAGACATAAATAAAAACTACAAGGAGTCTTCAAAAATAAGAAATAAGTGGTTTCTACTTATCTCTCATAAGAAATGTTTTTTCATAAGCATCTAATTGTTAACCTTAGACAGCTTCTTTCGGGTTTTTCTCACATTAGTGGATAGCTCACCAACGTTGACAACATCAACATCTTGAGCTATCCGTTTTCCATTGGGTCTTGATCCAGAATCCTTTTCAACTTCAACGGCTGAAGAGTCGGCCGTAACAGAGACAACATCCTTGCCACAGATCACAAAACAACTATTGATATTAATTAAAAAATAATAAACTCTTTTTAAACTTATTAAACATACTTTCAAAAATAAATACTCACCTTTGAAGTTCATTCAGCAGACACCTGGGAAGATTCTGAAAGGTTAACATCTTTAACTTCAGCTACCTCTTGAGTAACCTAAAGGATCATAATATATGGTATTATATAAAAAGTGCAGAATCCAGTCTTTGAACCTCAAAAGAAAAATAAATAGATTGAAAAAGTAATTTTATATGCTACCTCATCAGTATTTTCATCACCATTAGCATTTCCACCAACCAACTCAACAATTATTACTGGATCATCACATGTTTTTTGCACGGTATAAACACGATAGTCATTTTTAAGATTGAACTCTGAAACATCAATCTTAAAAGCGACCTTCTTATCAACCAATCAAAATATCTCATGAGGGAAACATCCAGTATCATTCGCCTTCACCTGCCTCTCTCTTACGTCACTCGCCGCTAATCCAAGAAGCTTCTAAACATCTCTATCAAACATAACAAAAGAAACACTACCACTCTCATCCTACACCCGGACTTGCACCTTGAACCTGAAATATATACAAATGACTAAGTAAACTGCAAAACTATATTCAAATATCAGTCTTAAACTGTTATTCATATAAATAAAATGTTAAATAATCATCATTGCTTACTTTGTGGTGATGGATGTACATTCACTACGACATTTGGGACAAACTAAAGAAGTCGCAGGAAATCGAACAATATCATCCAAAACATTTTCAACATTCTGCAAGTATTCACTTTTAGCCATCACCTTCTTGAAACACTTACGACAGGCAGGATAAAACCAACCATACTCGTTTTGCACAATCTTAATTGTCGCAACCACAACACAAGACATTTCCTGTAAAAGAAATATATCAACTTGTAATCTCTAGTTTGACAAACATGCAGGTGATAAACCAAACAAATAACCAAACTATATAAAAAGATGTGAAACCTTTTTTATCTCACTAATCTCATCAACATGTTTCCTCACACAATTAGTTATAAATTCTTTATGCAATGGAAAAACACTCTAAGACGATAGTATTGTTTGAGAAATAGAACCACTCCCTTGTCTAAACTTCAGTATAAGACTTTTGAAAACCACAAATGATTAGAATTAGTATACAAATAACATGAAACCAAGTATTTGACTTGAACATCTATATACATTAGAAATTACATTGACAAATTACCTCCTCCTTAGCTGATTAACTTCATCAATTTCTTCATTTAGAAACATTCGTGTTGCAAACTTATCACTTTGAACCGTATATTCACCTACATGCAAAATTATATAGATATTTAGTCAACCTGACTTTATATTGCTGGAAATAAAGCATATAATTATGATTTGCAGAAACTAACAAAAATTACCTCTCCATTCCTTACACTTTCCATGCTGTATAACAGCCATGACATGCTCATGAGCTGGAATTTTAGAGATGAACTCCTTAAACTGCAGAGCATAATCATTCCACACAGTACACCGCAAAACCTTACCCCTACATGAAAACAATATTCGTATGAAGATATACTAAAGACTAATTTATGACCATTTTTTTTACAATCTCTAATATCAAAACTAAATTGAATGAATAACAACACAAACTCAATGAAAATTTATGACATTTATTAAAGTAGTAAATGAGCCATAAATTAACTAACATATTCACTAAGAATAAACAGTTGATCTCATTTATTACCATGATTCAACATTAGATACAAACACTATAGATCTCATTTATTACCATTACCATGATTCCACATTAAATACCAACATTCTTCATCTTATTTATTAACATCATTAAATACAAACAATGATCTGTACATGACTGCACATGTAAATACCACATTAAATACCAACATTCTTCATCTTATTACTTACTCCAAGTCTTCAATATCGAAATTGATCTTCTTAGTCTCTTTTAGAGGTCGACCAAAGATTTCAAGATCTCCACAACAAACCACAGATCCAGCAACATCTATATGATCACATTATACAACAGTATAAGTAAAAGTCTCTAATTTTATATAAAAAAGACATGATTACAAAAATATACACTACCAACACTCAAAGAGTTTAACGCCTCTCCCTGAAGAATATCTTGATAAACTCTGAAGTTGAAACCATACTCAACACCTTGCCAATCTCTCACAGGTGTAACAGTTGTGCATCTATAAAAGTTGATTTTATAAGGCTGTACTACTACATTATATAAATCTTTATTCTTACCAACACCAAATTTCGACAGAATCACAACAGCATCTTCTTGAAGCTGTCCATCGAAAACAGGTATCAGATGACTCTTAATACCTGCTTGAATCTTAGCACCCTGAAGAACATTTAAAGAAAGTATCTTCTTAGCATACACAACTACATTCTCTGATAAAACGGAAAAGCAGAAATACAAATTACCTTTTCATTAATGAAGATGAGATCTATTTTGTAAACTTGATTCCATTTTCGAATAATTCTCGTTTTCATGTTCCACATATCTTTCCCAGGATTCAAATCGTTAACAAAACTAAGATTGTTACTATCAACTGATATTGAAATGCTTCTAATTCGGAATTCGGATTGTGATCAAGTTTCAAATTTCAAAATCAGAGAAGACGAAAGTGTAATCAAATATGAAGAGGGAAATGAGAAGAAAAGCCTTATATAAGAAGATGATTGACAGGAGTTTGTTAGTGACATGCATTAATTGCAAATTACTTATTCCCATGCATTTTTGAATTTGAATTTGCCGGTAATTAGCCTTAAACATCTGCTGATCTAAAAGCATTACAGAGCATAACAACAATTGCTGCTGGGTATTAAAGTAAAGTCAGATATAAATGAGCAGATGTTTACTTTGGCAGTGGTTTGAATAGAATTTAAAATTATTTTATATATTAGGCTTTATGATGCAGTAATGACATAAGAAAAACATTATTGGACAGCCTCTCTGGCTGACACATCAGCTTTTCTTTTGTCATTGAGATTTCTCCTTTTATAGAAAGTATAGATAGATTAGACACTTCATGTAATTAATTAATACTTTATTGTTAACTAGATTTTAATTGTGTATATATGAAAATTGTTATATACTAGTGAGATTACCCGCGGTACGCTGCGAGGTTTCATTCGATATCTATTCTAGTTCAATATAATAACCAACCAAACCAAATAAACTCAAAAGAATATTGAAACATTTTTTACATCGATCGAAAACATAAAAATAAATTTAATTTGGACAACGAGATGGGCTGATTTTAAATTAACTGTAAATGAAAACTTAAAAGTTATCTTAAATATAACTTTAATAAAAAAAGAACATAAAAGTAAAACACTAAACATAAAGAAAATTATAGAAATAGAAATAATAAAGTCTAGAAAAAAAATCAAGAAAGAAAAAAAAATACATGAAAATAAGCATAGAAACGTGTTATATTTTACTTGACATATTCTGGAAAAAAAAATTACATCGAAAGGTAAACCAACATGAATTTATACCGACACGTGCAATAAAATAAGCACGTAAGAAAATAGTTATGGCGCGTTGTGGCGATGTCAAAACGCAAAGTGACTCGAATTTATATCGTCTAATGAAAACGTATTATATTTTACTCTACGTTTCCGAACAAAATTTACGTCAAAACATAGAGAAATTGAAAACATAAATAAAAATAAGCGCGAAAGTGTATTATATTTAACCAGACTCATTTTTCAAAAAATTACGTTAAAATATAGACTAACTGAAAACTTACATGATTATACGGATGAGAACATGTTATACTTGACCCAACTCATTTCTACGAAAAAGTTACGTCTAAACGCAAAATAACGCAAATCAATTTTAATTTATACCAACACGTAAATAAAAATAAACACATAAAACTTGATTACAAAGTTTTTATAAAGTTAAAAGGTTGTATATGTCAACGTTGAAAGTTAAGAGGTAAAATAATACAAAACTATAAATAAAAAACAAAAGATAAAAGAAAGAGTAAATTGCGGTTTTGGTCCCTGTGGTATAGCATATTGTAATATTTTACAAAATCCAAATGTTTTGTAATTTACCTACCAATGTTTCTATTTTATTGCTATTTCACTCCACTAGATTAACTCCATCCATCTTCTTGTTAAATCTTAGTCACATGAGAGTTATGTGATGATCAAATACATAATTAACCATCAAAATGGAAGAAACCTTATATTTTTTTAATTTACATTTGCATCTGCTTCAAGTTTTTAACCCATTCAAAAATAAAATAATTAAATTATATAACTAAACTTATCCAAAATAGTGTATGAACTGAATTCATATTAATTTTTATGTATATCATTTTCTGAATTCAACATTCCAAAATAGCGTATGAACTGAATTCATATAAATTTTTATGTATACAATCATTTTTTGAATTCAACATCAAAAGTGTGTATCGATTTAAATTCTATTAAATATTGATGTATATGATTCGTTTTCTTTTTAATTTAAACTAGAAATTTTACCCCGCACGTTGCGGCGGGATTTTGATTATCAATATAGTACTGACACTCGGTATAGCAACCGAAAGAGATAACATAAAATCATTGGAAAAGGATTATTGAAACGTCCACGTATGTATAAAAAACACCAACAAACGAAATACTAAAAGAAAAAATATTGGTTCTGATAATACCAATAGCGGAAACAATATTATTCAGTTGGATTGGCTTTGGTTCATCATGTTAGGGAGAAAAAAAAAACTCTAAAAGGCGAAATACTAAACTAAATAAAAGTAAGAGTTAAATGCCATTTTAGTCCCTATGGTTTTAGTCATTTTTCTTGTTTAGTCCAAATGTTTCATTTTTAACCTGTGGATCCAAAAAGGTTTCACCGTTGCCATTTTAGTCCACTGGGTTAACTTCATCCATTTTTTCTGTTAACCAGAAGGGCAATTCGGTCATTTTATATGTAATTCTGTTAACTAGAAAGGCAATTCGGCCATACAAAATGACCGAATCGCCCTTCTCGTTAACAGAAATAATGGATGAAGTTAACCTAGTGGACTAAAATGACAACAGTGAAACCTTTTTGGACCCACTGGTTAAAAATGAAACCTTTGGACTAAACTGACAAAATGACCCAAACCACAGGGACTAAAATGACATTTAACTCTAAAAGTAAAGTAGAGTAATTAACTATGTATATCAACAAAGTTAAAGTAGACGACGTAAACATGTATATAATCAAAGTAAACTAATGGGGAATCAAATTTATTAAGTTGAGCGACTAAATATGTATATTAGGAAAGCTAGAGTAGAATGACAGCAAAGTTAAATGGAGGGACTAAACATGTATATTAGCAAAGTTAACTTATGAGGAATAAAGTTTATTAAGTAGAGTACTAAACATGTATATTATGATAGTTATAATAGAAGGACTAAACACGTAAATTAGAAAAGTTAAGGGTTAAAAGCAAAAATTCTTTTGACCAACCATAAGTCGACACTTGACTATGTCGGATTAGCCCACCGACATAGCTTTTAAGTGTATATAAAATTTGTCCCCAATTGCATCAACAAGGCTTTCACGGAGTGAACTTTTGTTAAATTGAGTAGAGATTGAAGTTCTATAAATTATATATATCACCAATTAAAAGCTATTATCATTTACCCATGCTCTTAATTACCCTTCAAATCTTTTTCATAAACAATGGAAATTGAACTTTACTGAATAATTTTTGTGTATGGTTCTGACTTAGTTCGAGTTGTATCAGCACGTCACCAGATTTTACTTTTTTATTTATACATTTTATAGATTGCATCATATTCATTATCATACTTGTGAATCATGTTTAGATGATAAAAATGAATCCTGTTCAAACCATCAAAAGTATGTTAAACTATTTTTTTTTGGTAAAGAGTAGAACCAAAACTCTTGTGGTACAATGTTTAATTTGTAATTGTGAACTTTATAAACATTTATGTATATGGGATTTTTAATTTTATTACCAAAATTGTATAGTTTACATTAATTATTTATTAAAATAAGAATCTCTTTTGGACTTAAAAAATATTTGTTTCCTTCAATATGGTTAATTACGTATTTGCACATCACATGTCTCTCATGTGATTAGGATTTAGCTAGAAGATGGACCAAGTTAATTTGGTGGATTAAAATTGCAATAAAATAGAAACCTTAGTATCTAAATTGCAACCACCACAAGTGGCCTAGTGGTGGAGTGACTTGGGTTCTCCAATGGAGACCCAAGTTCAATTCCCATTAGTGCCACTTTGGTGGCCACCGACACCCGCTTTAAAGCCGGACCGAGGACACTCGAGGTCTCGGGTTTGAAACATGTTTCTTACCCCTCTTTGATGGCTATGGGTATTTGCCGCCAGGGATCCTTGTCGGGTGGTGAACTGGGAAGGGAGATCCCTTCCGCGGTCAGGGGTACCGTGCAACTACCCTTTTTAGTATCTAAATTGCAAGCCATTTGAATTTTATAAATTATTGCAATAGGCTATAACCCATAGGGGTTAAAACCACAATTTACTCTAGAAGAAATCACAAAAGTATAAAAGAATACAAAAATATAAAAAAAAACTCAAAAAGTTAAAAGAGAAGACAAATAAAAAAAGTTGAAGCACAGAAAAAAACTAAAAACAAAAAATAGTCACCTGTCATGCAGGTGGCAACCACTATTCATGTAATAAAAATAAAAAAAGAAAAAAACAAAAGGGCAAAAAAGTGAAAAAGCAAAAAAAAAAAAAAAACATTGTTCATCCGTTTTAGTGAATATAATAGTTATAATTATAATTAAAACCTTATAAAGAAGCAACTTATATGTGCATATATATCTTGTACCTTTAGCTTTGGGAGGCTTTCAAAAAAAAAATGGAAATTTTGCTTTCTAACCCTAAACTTTTAATTTTTTGACAATTTAAGTTTAAAGTTTAAATTTTTGTTTCCTTTTAAACACTAAGGTTTTAATCTTTGACAATTTACCCTAAAGTTTTAATCTTTGGCAATTTAAGTTTAAAATTTTAATATTTGTTTCCTTTTTAACCCTAAAGTTTTAATCTTTGACAATTTAAGTTTAAAGTTTTAATCTTTGGTAATTTAACCCCTTTGATTAATTTGATTTTTCACTTCTAATTCAAAAGTTTCAATCTTTTGCGATTTAACCACTTTGATTTTTTTTACTTATGTGTTGTAATATTGGCTTTGGGGGTTTTTCAAAGAAAAAAATGATTATGCATATGGTTGTTGTAACCTTAGCTTTGAGGGTTTTTAAAAAAAAATTGATTTTTTTACTTTTCACCCAAAAGTATTTTATAAATTACATTTAACCCAAAACTATTTGTTTTTTTTTTACTTTTAACACAAAACTTTTTATCTGTTGCAATTTATCCTCACAACTTTTTTTATTTTCAACTTTGGTCCTTTATATTTTTTATTTTCCGCAAATTTTTAGCTTTATCATTCGTTCTAAATTTTGTGACTTAACACACCACAACATGCGTCTTTAGTTTAACGTTTTTACGTTTCGTTCTAAATTTTGCGGGTGAACGTTTTTACATCGTCTATTTTTTCCTGTTTGATAGGTTCAACATAACGTGCGCGCACTAAATCGACTTAGTTATCTCTAAAGAATCCCCGCCGCATTGCGGCGGGTCTTAATCCTAGTTATAATTATAATATTAAAATTCTCTTCGTATAAAAAACTTTGATGAATATTACTCAACCATCCATCAAGTGCCGCTTCACTTATTTTTTAATTTTCCAATAAGTTTTCTTTTATCATATATATTTTGTTTTATTTCTCTCTAATATTTTTGTTTGTTGAAGACTGAATATTAATTTATTTTTGATTTGTGTTATCTTCTGTCAACATTTTTAACTGAAAACAAAGTAACTATATATTATTATTACTGTATATTAATAAATGAATTGAAATGAATAGTAATTTTATTTTATTTTAATATAATATATAATATATTAATAAATGAATTGAAATGAATAATGATTTTAATATTATAATAATATATAGTTTCTTTTAATACTTTTATTCTTGAGTTAAATGCCATTTTAGTCCCTGTGGTTTGGGCCATTTTGCCAGTTTAGTCCAAAGGTTTCATTTTTAACCTGTGGGTCCAAAAATGTGTCACAGTTGCCATTTTAGTCCACTTGGTTAACTTCATCCATTTTTTCTGTTAACGAGAAGGCCAATTCGGTCATTTTGAATGTAATTCTGTTAACTAAAAGGGCAATTCAGCCATATAAAATGACCGAATTGGCCTTCTCGTTAACAGGAAAAATGGATAAAGTTAACCCAGTAGACTAAAATGGCAACTGTGAAACCTTTTTGGACCTACATGTTAAAAATGAAACCTTTGGACTAAACTGGCAAAATGGCCCAAACCACAGGGACTAAAATGGCATTTAACTCTTTATTATTTTAATATTACTATTTATTAATAAATGAAATTGTACTATATTATACTATATATTAATAAATGAATTGAAATGAATACTGATTTTAATATTATAATAGTTTTTAACTTTGATACGTTTTTTAATATCAGGGGTTGGTATAAGTTTGGTGTCAACCGGTATCGAACCAGTACTAGTATCGAAAATACCGGTACGATTCTGTTCGGTATCAGTACATGAAGGTAAAAAACGACACTAATACAGAAAACGTCAAAAGTTGGTGCCGAATTGATATTGGAAATCTTTTGGTTCGGGAAATTCAGTGCTGCTAGCCGTTACCATTTGCTCGTCCCTAATCACGGTTACCGTACGAACAACGGTATCGTACAACTTTTTTTTCTTGATTTTCTTCAACTTTTAATTTTTTCTTTTTTTAGTTTCAGGGGTAGGGATGAGCTCGGTGCCAACCGATACAGAATCAGTACTGATACCGAAAATACCGGTTACGGTACCGGTATATGTAGGTAAAAAACAATAGTGAATCGGTACCATGAACGCCAAAAGTTGGTACCGAATTGGTACTTAAGATCTTTCGGTTCGGCAAATTTGGTACCGGTACCCATAACAATTTGCTCATCTCTGACCACGGGTTTCATACGAACAACATCGTTACCATACAACTTTTTTGGTTGATTTCCTTTCGGTTATCTTTTAGTGTTTTTTCTACATTTTCTTTTTATTCTTGTCAGCAGTCTCGTTCGCAACACGCTCGTAATGATTTCAAAACACATGTAAAAACAGACTAAATAACAAAAGAAATTCGCTGCTACGCGGTGATCTTCTTTAAACCTAGTTAAATTCAAAATAAAGGATTTTTTTTCCGGTACTCGACGACTTTCACACATTTTTCGATTAATAACTGCAGTGGAATATAATTACACAGGTCACATATGTGGAAAATTGTATGTTAAGTTTTCTAAATGTGCGGTCTAGTTTCATGAAGTTCGATTTTGGGCCACATAATTGGTAGATCCATCCAAAGTTGAAACTATGGCAATAACTTCAGCATAATAAAGACTATATTGTGCATAATTATGTTGTTAAACTATATTGACTCGTATATCCCTCGCCTCAAAACCCATGTCACATTTTGGTGATTTTGTACACTTCACGTGTTAACAACGATTTATATACTCTCTCTCACACACACATTTTGGTGATTGCTAAATTGGCTAATTAGGGTGGATGATTAGGTCAAGTAAAGCGACTAAGGATCTGTTTAGTATAGGGTAATACAATGTATAAGAGAATTAAATGGGCGAGGTAATAGGACCAAAGGAGTGAAATGTATCATTGCTATTTCATGGTCTTGTTTGGTTACCATGTTTGAATGAAATAAATCATTACGTTGTGTTTTTGGTAGACTGAAAAGGAAAATAAGAGGGAATAAAATCGCCAATGGGCGGTAGTAGTGGATGTTGGAGTTAGTGGCAGCTGCGGGTGGCGGAGACAGCGGCGATGGTCAGTGGTGGTGGGTGGCGGCGACAACGACGAGGGGTTGCAACGGTGGGTAGTAGAGATGCAGGGCCAACTTTGATGGTGTGTAGAGAGGACATCTGCACAAGGCCCGTGGTTTTGTGGGGCACGGGATTTAAAAAAAATCGATATATATATATATATATACATACATACATATATATATATATATATATATATATATATATGTTATTTTAAAAAAAAATTGTAATAACATACCAAATCCAATATAGGTCCATTATCAAATATTTTTAATGGTTTATAACTTAGCCCATTTCACATTAGGTATATTGGCCCAATACTAGTATGATTTTAAGAAAAAAATATATAACACACGACCCTGGAATCTGAAAGGACGAGATGTGAAGCAGAACTGAATAGTCGAACATCATCATTTTGTTATTGTTGAGGAGGCTTTTCTGGGATTTGCTTGTATGGACACTTAGGGGAGGCCTGGGGCACTTGTTGTAACACCCTAACCGATGACGAAAACGTCAGAGCGTAGTAAATTGTTCAAAAAACATGGCACTAAACAAAGTTGCAATATATTATTAAATGTAAAATTTCATTGTTCAACGTAAACAAACAACCCAAATAACAAACACCAAACAGACAAACTTGTTCCAAAACTAACATAACAAATGTTTCGATTAAAGTTTAAACCAAGGCAAGATATCAAGAGTCCTATGTGATAGATATCTTGAATTCATCAATGGTTAGCACCTGAAAACATATGCAAAGAAGTTGATAAGAAAGATAGGTTTTTATAGTTATAGCACGTGGTAAAAGTTAAGGCATGGCAATATATGATAACTAAAACAATTTTGTATTTAACAAGTTACGGTAACATAGATGGGCACATTCAAACCTTATGTTAAAGTAGTTGGCGAATTCTATTATTCCGCAATGGTCTTCCAGATTACACAAAAAGTTTAAAACACACACTTGAAGTGGGAATAGGTTGTCAAACTTATAGCGCTATAATATACTACTATTTAGCTAGGCAACAGTTAATGAATGCACACGTGGAGTTATCCAAACAAGTTTCACACAAAAGCATTTAGAAACACATATAGCCATAAAGTAGTTGAAATGTAAGGTAATAAGCATATGTTTTCCCCAAAAGTAAAAAAAAAAAAACAAACAAACTTAAAATGGGCTATGTACTCACCTTAATTAGCAAACCAAACAAACTACAAGTACGTAAGATGTTTGGGAGAAATTTCCAAGTGCTACCCTATTATAATAAGCATATAATAAGGTTTAAAATTTGAATGACTAAGACTAGAATTTAATAGTTATTTCTATGTCTTATTTGGGAACACTAGGGTGTTTTGTTAAAGGTTTTAATTTAGAAGGTTAAAGTAGTTATCGAAATAAAACATCACCGATTATTTACTTAAAACATAGATTAATTATTTATTTAAAATTAATAATTTATATCAAAAAACAACTAGTTAGACACGAGGAACTTGTTAAACAGACATCAATTTATGACATTTGATTAAATTTAATCTGGAAAAATAATTAATTAATTTATAAATTGATATGTGGTTGAAAGTCCGGTGTTATATGTATTTAAGTTTGTATTTTACGCAAATTTGAGTTGCGAATGATCTACTTTGATATAGTTTGCGTTTTGCAGGTCTAACGGAGTTAAATGAGCATTTCGGGAGCTTTACGGGACATCGGGACGAGGCTAGGACCAACCGGACATGAAAAACGAAACAAAACAGAAGAAAACTGGTTATCCGCATCAGTGAATTGGCCTTTGGCCATCGCCGACGCCATTGGCGTCAAGGGTAGAGTTCGTAGACAGAAAGTTAGACCGTCAACCCTTAATGATGCGTTAGCGACACCGAGATGTCCAGTCGCCAACGTCCCGATGCTAACATCGCATACCGGTCAATATTTTGACCTATTGACCGAATCTTCTTAGAGGCTATTATTGTTTTGGATGGCTGGAAAGAGGGGGGTTACACAATTTAAAAAAATAAAAAAATCATCATCACATAACTGGAGAACTCATTAACAATCATCATCCCAATCATCGAACATTATCTTTTTTATTATTGTTCCAAGATTATTGGAGACCATTATTATTTTCATATTTTTCTTGGTTCCCATTATTCACATATCACCCGATCATTGTCCACATCTTAACCTAATCATTAGGTCACCACCAAAAAGATCAAGATTCAAGTCCAGTGTCTCGTTCTTAGCTTTCAACATCTAGCATTCAAGTCTCGTGTACCATGAGTGGCTAATCTCCTTGGGTTTCACCCCAGTGTAGATTTTGTAAGATTTCTAGGGTTTGAACATTTATTTTAGTTTCGATTTGTGACTAATTGCATTTGACGCTTGAAGTTCATATTAATTGATTGTATCAGAGTGATTTCAGCCAATCACAAACAGAGCTTTCGTACTTAGTAACTTAGTATAAATAGATCTCACCTGTTAGAGATCTATTTAATCACTTCACACATTTATTTTGTACAGATATTTTTGTGAGTGATCAGGCTGAGGGGGAGATTGTATAATCATTCTGTAAAACTTTTGTAATCATTTAATTATATATGAAAAACAGTTGTTGATGATATCTTCCTACTTGTAAATTTTATTATTTATTGCAATCACTTTTACTTGTTTTATCTGAACTAATTTACAAGTATCAAACTCAGATCCTAACAATAATTAACGAACCATTCTCGTAGTTAATAGTAAATTGTCGGTTCAATCTGATCTCTTTTCAAACCAAACAAACAAACAAAAAATAATTAAATGGCAAGCTTCATAAATCTTTCATAACCAATAATCGATTGAATTGTGACACAGACCATAAATGTGACACCCCGTGAAAACATTTTGACACACTAGCTTATCAGTGACTGCGCTCTAAATTTCAGGACGAAATTTATTTGATCTTGGAGATAATATGACACTTCGGGTTTTCTTGCACGTTGATGTGCGTGTAGTGTGATAGGTTTTTATGTATATTTTAAGCCCTTTTTAACACTTTAGTCAAGTTTTAAATTTATAAAACACGATATTTTATTAACACTAAACACACATATGGGAAAATGCACCCATCGTGAGCGTAGTATAGCGTTGGTAAGATACCGAGGTCGTCCGAGGACACAAGAGCTTTTAATACCGGTTTATCCTCAACGTCTAATCAAATCAAAAGTTTTAGAAAAGGTTTTAAACATGAAAATAAAAACTAAAAATGCTGAAAATAAAAACAGATAGACAAGATGAATCACTTGGATCCGACTCGCCTTTAGTGTAACCTTTGATGATTTCCGCACTTTTGCAGTTTTTAAGAGATTATCTTAGTTATAGTAGTAGGCCCCTCTTTTGAAGGTGACGTTACCCTCAACCCAGTAGTTTGAGTCAGCAAGGATACAATCCTAAAGGGTCGGAATATTGAAAGAAAATTAATTAAGTTTGTCGCAACCCCCGATCCCTTATCTGTCTCGGGAACGGGCGGACGCGAACTCAGAGTTCGGTGGTATCATCTATTTAAGTTTTGCAGCGGAAATTTCATCAGGACCGTAGTTAGGAAATGTTTATCAGAGTAAAACCACCATATTTGATATTAATAATCACATGGGAAAAACCCAAGTTTCTTATAACAATACATTTATAGGGACAAACCCTATTTTATTGAATTTAAAACATCGTTTATTAGGTAACTTTTATAGCCACATTTTTTCCCAAGCCTTCAGTGCTCTCCAGCTGGCTTTTTACTAATTGGCTGTCACATTGTGTTACCTGTAACGCGTTTTAAAAACATTTGTCAGTCGGAAATACTGGTGAGTGAATCCCAGTTTAATCAAGAAACATTTTATCAATTAAAACAGTATTGAGAGCGATCACATTATTTATTTCTACACAATTACTCATTCAGTACTGTCAATCCTGACTTGTGGGTCATGTTCCCCATTGGCTCACTCGTTGTCCAATGGTAACGTATTAATGTCGTCCTGACTTACTACACACAGTGTAGTATCAAATTTTGTATACAAAACCCCAACATACCGGCAGTAATTGAAGAACTACAAAGACTCAATCACCGATTAATCATATTGTAAAACAATTAAGGTTTTGTAAAACATTCCAAAAAGGTTAACAAAAAGAGGATA
The DNA here is from genome assembly GCA_030545235.1 of Helianthus tuberosus. Classification (NCBI taxonomy): domain Eukaryota; kingdom Viridiplantae; phylum Streptophyta; class Magnoliopsida; order Asterales; family Asteraceae; genus Helianthus; species Helianthus tuberosus. Next base: position 181,736,487 of record CM060397.1, on the reverse strand, counting down.
AACTCACATTGCTATGTTAGACTTCGCATAAGGGTTTCTTGGGAATAATCTATAATTTTCACAAATGTACATAGGTTAGTATCATAACCCTTTGAAAATATTAATGATACCCTCCCCGAGACAGCATTCCAATAACTACGTCGGGCAGAACCACGACAGTTATTACGGAACCCTAAATCAATCGGGCAGCGTATCTAATACGAAACTGGGGTTATAATACTTACAACGGAGCAGAACCTCGCTAATTAGGGGGGTATTATACCCGTGTATAATGCCTACACTTTAGAATTGAGAGAAAGAAATGAATTCTGAACGAATTGAAATGGACAGCCGATGCTTCCTTTATATAGTGCTTGAACCTGGGTCTCTCGCGGCCCGCGTAACATAAGCACAAAGCTTACGCGGCCCGCATCAAAGCTGGGTCAACGCGTAGCTGTGCTGAGTCGACAACTAGCTTAGCCGAGTGTTGGGCCACGTGGCCGCACCGGGCCGCGCCACCTTTTTAGCCTCTCGCGGCCCGCGTTAACTATCGGGGGATCTTACGCGACCCGCCTGAACTAAAGAAATCAACGAAATCAGGTTTCAACCCTCATACCGCCCGCGTAAGATTGGGGTGGGTCCTACGCGGCCCGCCTCAACTTACTATTTCTTGCTTTTTATTTATTTTTAATACTATATTGTATTTCGGGCTCGGTTTTCACATACGGGGTGTATTTAAAAACATATAGGGGTATCTTAAATATATTAGGGGTGTCAGAAAAATTTTGGAGGGTTGATATATCTTGGTACAACTCCTGGATTATTTAATAAAATATATAATGCACTCACATTAAGTATAGTGACACAATTCTACTTTATCCCTACGTCACGAGACAGAACCCCAAGGAATTTAGGCAGAGCCTTGACATACGTTACGGGGTCCTACGTCAGTCGGACAGGGTATCAGTGATCAGGGGTTACAATGCTTAAAACAGGGCAGGGCTTTAAAGTATTTATAAGTGAATTACTAACAGAAAAATGGAAATACTAAAATAGAGATGAAGAGGGCGCACGAGAGAAGGAAGGAAGCATCAACACCCAGTGTTGCAAAAATCGCGACTAGTCGGCGACTAGTCGCTAGTCGGACCTCTACTGAGTAATTTTTCACTAATCAGTGAAAAAATCGCTAGTCGGCCTAGTCGGCCCTAATCGGCCCTAGTCGGCCCTAATCGCGACTAGTCGGTCGGGAAAAATCGCTAGTCCCTACCTCACCGACCCGCTAGCGACTAGCGAGTTCTCCAACCTTGTCAACACCTATTTATATGTAGGTAGAAACCTTGAAGTTCACGCATAACCTTTCACGTATAACTTTCCTCATAATTGTTATGGACACGTCCATTTTAGAGATAAATGTAAGTTATTATTGTTATTTATTATTATTATTATTATTTATTTTTCTAAAGGTCACGTACATTTCAAATGTGAATGTTTACATTCACTTATTAATATAATATAAACATATATATGTAAGGTTTTTATTTAATTATTATTTTATTATATATATATATATATATATATTGTAACCGCTTTACTTATTTGGCGCTTATAACTTCTAAGATATGATGTTTTATAAAATAATTAATATGCCATTAGAACGAGAATAATTTTATCTATATTTTGAACCAAATTTCTTTAAAAACATAGTAGGTCCAAATATAAAGTATTTTATAAATTAGTTATTAAACGGTTCTTATGCTTGCCCAAAATATCTCATATTTCCATTGGTCAACTTACCCATGATGCATTCTTTTAATAACATAAGTTTTTATATATTTTATAAAATTTTTGGGATTGTTACATTCTCCCCACCTTATTTTAAATCTCGTCCTCGAGATCCCCTGAAATATGGATGAATATTTTTAGTTAGTTTAGTTTCTAGGTATATTCTGCCCTTTGTTTTGAATTTCACTTTACTTTGACCATAATTATTCTCTGAGATTCTTATATTTTCAAAAGTTCTGAATGAAAGTAACATTATTGTTAGCGTATATTTTTAGATATTTTGTGTTTTAGCACAGGTTTCCTAATGCGTCAATATGCTAAGGTAATGCAAGAGGAATTCTTAAACTTTCAATGACGTCCCAACTTAAAGAGTTCCTATCGTTCATTTTGTCGTACGAATTTCGAGACGGATAATCAAACGAAATAGTGTTTGATACCGGAATTATAGACGTATATGAGAGATTTCTAATAAATCTAAAATTATCATTAACACACTTGTTCGTGATTTATTCCTAATTGTCAACTATGGTCTTTGGATTTCCTTATAGATATACATATCTATATAATATTTCATATACTGTAATATGCACACGATCCATAATGTCAATGTATTTAACATATTCACAAGTTAGACATCAGGTCATGGTACTATTTAGGGAATTCCATTATTATAACACATACCCCATCTTACCCGGTCTCGCCGGAGAGGTAACCCCATCTCACCCGGTCTCGCCGGAGAGGTAATTATCATGGTAATTCCCATAAATATACTTTTCTCAAATTAGGATTTTGAAGGTACATTGTTTATTATAGTTTGCATCAAGAAATAAGGAAATCAGTATTCTCATGATGGATCATATTCTAGAACCGAGTAGTACTAATAAACAAGAAATAACAGTGGCCAAGTGTTATTGCTTATTTATCATACTGGCACTGTTCTAGTTATCATCCTCACGGGATACCAATAACCATCACACTTTATCTACGCAAGTAATTGGCTTATCTCAAAGCTTTATACTAAGGCATTTTCTTAAGTTTAAGTCTAAATACTATTCTAGGTGTTACCAGTAATTGTCAATATCCTAATCTTTTTGTTTAAGCATAGATATTATTATGGTTGTGGTTTTTCTTTTGCTTAGAAAATGAAGTTTTGACAAAAATATAATTGTCTCCGTTGACACTATAGTTAGGTTCGATGTGATGAGTAAACTTACAGCTAACTCTATTTATGCATATATAACCTTAGATTCCGTTACAAGGAATATTTCATTGAGACAGATGGTATTTTAAAACATAGTAGGTTTCATGGTTTATTCTTATAACAACTTCATGTTTTCATATGAATTACCAATGATATTTTCTCTTATGTTTATCTTACAGAAGATATTATATTGGGTATACCATTAAGAAATTCTATTAGGTATATGCATATATGTGTATAGAATTTCAAATCTCTAGTTAATATTAAACTTACATAATATATACACACATATATATAATAGAAAATTATTTTGTAATATAAAAAAATTAATAACTATACATCCGATGGTACCAATCATCAAGCTTATTTCCATGACTTTATTTTATCCTTTTATAAAAGTAGTATATTGAAATAAACTTCTGTAAATTTTATTGAGCATAATATTTTGGAATTTTGGAATTTAAGGATGGATAAATAAAAGTTTAAAGAAATAAATTAACCAAAATATAAACTTTCTGGACTCATAGGAATAAATTTATTTTTAACTAGTGGGTTGAATCATATGGGTTTAAAATATCAAAACTTAACTCTCAATTTATTGTATATTATATTATTTATTCAAAGAAGTACTTATGGTAAGTAAGTTTGACGTTTCTAACATTGATTCTAAATATATTTGAGTAATATACATGTATTAGAATATGTATGTATATCCCATACAATAGTAATAGTAATTTATTTAAAGATATTACAATATTAAAATTGTAATATGATTTTTAGATAAAGTTATATAAAGGACAAACGTACTGAACACACATTTTATTCAACTATTTTTATGTGGGACATCTATTTTAAATTCTAGTTTGAAAAATGAATGTTTAGGAACATTTTAACGTGCCAGGTAAAATAAATAAATAGATACTAAATTATTGATTTAAGTAGGATAAGAAAAGATGTTTTCACTGTTGCAATATCCTTACTTCTAAAAATTTAATTATCTAATTTTTTTATATGTATCAATTGTTCAAACCGTTAAATCCATCTTTTCTCTCCTTTTATTATACATCATAAAAAAATTTATTACTTCTTTTTAAATATAATATTCTAAATGATAGAGAATGAAAACTTGATTATTTATATATAATTATCATAATATATATATATATATATATATATATATATAATGACCCTTTTTATCATACCCTCTCTTTATAGTTTTAAATGTATAAATCTTACATGTATCCTAATATATATATATAAATATATATATTTTTATATTATATACACGTATATATTATTTAAATGTATTATAGTGTATATATACATTTCAAATATAATAGAATTGTATTATTTAGCTATTATACATTAGCCAGCTGACTCGAATACTTTTCTTTATAATTTAAGATACACAATCCTATAACTAATATGACTGGTTAATCTTATAATCTTATATTAACTATCTTCATGCATAAGACCTATTCTGTACATACCTTAATATTAAAGATCTGTAGAAACGCTTTCAACGTTTAGTTAGGCCTTTCTATGTAGTCCAACCAACCCAAATCTCTAAAAATGTAAATGATTTTATTTAATCATGAATAACCATCATATTCATTTAACCATCTATTTTATTACTAAGTATTTTAATAGAAACCTTTGCAAGTAATCCCAACATTTGTTATTTCATAAAACTATGAAAGTATGAAGTCTTATGGCCAACTGGTTACAAATCAGAAGAGATAAAATGGGGTAGTAAATTGGTACGCCTGGGTTTCAAAACTTGCTTTGGCTCGATCCACTAAAGCAATCTTTTAAATTTTATAAATTCTTAAAATCATTTCGGTTAATTTAATAGCTTCGGTTTTATTTATTTAAATATAAATTATTTTGAAACAATATTATTAAAACCACAAAGGTTTAAAGCTTTATACCATATATTTCAATATGTATTTTAAACCAAAGTAAATGATTGGTTTCAAAAGAGAGTCATGAACATGATTGCTTTGTTAATAACTAACTTAGTTAGATGTATATTATGATATTATTTGAGTAAGTGGTATTAATTATCACAGACAAATTTCTAGTATAAACATTTGGGTACAATCATAAAAATAGATTGATTAAAAACGACAAACATTTTGACTTATATATACAAACTATAACTGGAATTCAAAATATACTAGTGATTATGCATCCATAACTTATTTTAGTCTATCTAGGTTATAGGAGTATTAGGCTTAACATGCTTTTATATAAGGTTTATTCTATCTCCTGTCTCTACTAAGTTGTTATCTAATGGGCGAAGTTCCTTTAAAGTTTCTAGCTCATAGGTGGCATGGGTGTTGGTACTGGGTCAGGGTGTTGAGAGGTAGGTCGTTTATAAGGTTATAGGTTTTCCTGGTTGAGAACTAATTCCATTGGTTGATCCTGGTTTGATGGTTCAATTTATTTAATATAAGCTAGCATTTACTACTGTATTGGCTAACATATGGAGATTTACCAATTGTTCATCTAATTCATTTTCCCCTAGTGGGTTATTGTCTGCTTCATGAGTTTGTGCATTTATTTCCTGATTGATTATCGCTCCCTTTGGTTGTGACTTCTTTATTTTCTCTCGACTTTTGCTAATAATCCAATTTCTCTTCTTAGTGGTAAATGGTTTCTAAGACTTTGCCTTACGAATAAATATTCCTTCCTTAATATCTGCTGAGTATCCTGAGGGATTTGATTGAAATGAGGTTTCCATATCTTTTGGTGAACTATCTAATTGACGATAGATGTCCGAAATTCTTTGCTTACCCATACTGTAGACTAACAAATAGTCAAATAACATAAAACACATAATTACATAAATTATTTCCTAAAACAGAATTTAAAACTTAAGTGTCAGCAAAACACTTCTTTGGCTTGAACCAGTGGCATGGCTCTGATACCACCTTCTGTCACAACCCCCGCCCCCTAACTACCCGGGAATGGGCGGACACGAACTCAGAGTTCGGTGGTATCCGTATGTTTAATTATTTTGGCAGCGGAAATTTCATCAGGACCGTAGTTAGGAAATGTTTATCAGAGTAAAACCACCATATTTGATATTAATAATCACATGGGCAAAACCAAAGTTTCTTATAACAATACATTTATAGGGACAAACCCTATTTTATTGAATTTAAAACATCGTTTATTAGGTAACTTTTATAGCCACATTTTTTTCCAAGCCTTCAGTGCTCTCCAGCTGGCTTTTTACTAATTGGCTGTCACATTGTGTTACCTGTAACGCGTTTTAAAAACATTTGTCAGTCGAAAATACTGGTGAGTGAATCCCAGTTTAATCAAGAAACATTTTATCAATTAAAACAGTATTGAGAGCGACCACATTGTTTATTTCTACACAATTACTCATTCAGTACTGTCAATCCTGACTTGTGGGTCATGTTCCCCATTGGCTCACTCGTTGTCCAATGGTAACGTATTAATGTCGTCCTGACTTACTACACACAGTGTAGTATCAAATTTTGTATACAAAACCCCAACATACCGGCAGTAATTGAAGAACTACAAAGACTTAATCACCGTTTAATCATATTGTAAAACAATTGAGGTTTTGTAAAACATTCCAAAAAGGTTAACAAAAAGAGGATAAACTCACATTGCTATGTTAGACTTCGCATGGTTTCCTGGGAATAATCTATAATTTTCACAAATGTACATAGGTTAGTATCATAACCCTTTGAAAATATTAATGATACCCTCCCCGAGACAGCATTCCAATAACTACGTCGGGCAGAACCACGACAGTTATTACGAAACCCTAAATCAATCAGGCAGCGTATCTAATACGAAACTGGGGTTATAATACTTACAACGGAGCATAACCTCGCTAATTAGGGGGGTATTATACCCGTGTATAATGCATACACTTTAGAATTGAGAGAAAGAAATGAATTCTGAACGAATTGAAATGGACAGCCGATGCTTCCTTTATATAGTGCTTGAACCTGGGTCTCTCGCGGCCCGCGTAACATAAGCACAAAGCTTACGCGGCCCGCGTCAAAGCTGGGTCAACGCGTAGCTGTGCTGAGTCGACAACTAGCTTAGCCGGGTGTTGGGCCACGTGGCCGCATCGGGCTGCGCCACCTTTTTAGCCTCTCGCGGCCCACGTTAACTATCGGGGGATCTTACGCGGCCCGCCTGAACTAAAGAAATCAACGAAATCAAGTTTCAACCCTCATACCGCCCGCGTAAGATTGAGGTCGGTCCTACGCGGCCTGCCTCAACTTACTATTTCTTGCTTTTTATTTATTTTTAATACTATATTGTATATCGGGCTCGGTTTTCACCTACGGGGTGTATTTAAAAACATATAGGGGTATCTTAAATATATTAGGGGTGTCAGAAATATTTTGGAGGGTTGATATATCTTGGTACAACTCCTGAATTATTTAATAAAATATATAATGCACTCACATTAAGTATAGTGACCCAATTCTACTTTATCCCTACGTCACGAGACAGAACCCCAACGAATTTAGGCAGAGCCTTGACATACGTTACGGGGTCCTACGTCAGTCGGACAGGGTATCAGTGATCAGGGGTTACAATGCTTAAAACAAGGCAGGGCTTTAAAGTATTTATAAGTGAATTACTAACAGAAAAATGGAAATACTAAAATAGAGATGAAGAGGGCGCACGAGAGAAGGAAGGAAGCATCAACACCTATTTATATGTAGGTAGAAACCTTGAAGTTCACGCATAACCTTCCACGTATAACTTTCCTCATAATTGTTATGGACACGTCCATTTTAGAGATAAATGTAAGTTATTATTGTTATTTATTATTATTATTATTATTTATTATTATTTTTCTAAAGGTCACGTACATTTCAAATGTGAATGTTTACATTCACTTATTAATATAACATAAACATATATATGTAAGGTTTTTATTTAATTATTATTTTATTATATATATATATATATATATATATATATATATATATATATATATTGTAACCGCTTTACTTATTTGGCGCTTATAACTTCTAAGATATGATGTTTTATAAAATAATTAATATGCCATTAGAACGAGAATAATTTTATCTACATTTTGAACCAAATTTCTTTAAAAACAGAGTAGCTCCAAATATAAAGTATTTTATAAATTAGTTATTAAACGGTTCCTATGCTTGCCCAAAATATCTCATATTTCCATTGGTCAACTTACCCATGATGCATTCTTTTAATAACATAAGTTTTTATATATTTTATAAAAATTTTGGGATTGTTACAAAGTTATTAATGCGTAATGTGGTAGGCCCCTCTTTTGAAGGTGACTTACCCTCGGCTAAGTGGTTTGAGTCAGCATGGATACAATCCCAAGTAGCCTGGTTAATGTATTAATAGTAGTTTACATATGAGGGGGTCAAGCCATTCGCACCCCCACCATCCAATACCAGTGGGTATTGATGGAGGTCCAAGTAAGGTTGACCCAGGTCCTTGCAGGATCTATACACTGAACAAGGCAAGAACCTTACCAAACCATTCCCTTAACCCCCAACCAGGTAGCCAACATATCTCTATATAGACCGTAGAGATATGAATGGTGTAAATCTTTTATTTTAAATAGACAGTAAAATAATGCCAAGACACCACAGACAAATGATAAGGAAGTTTCACCTTCAACATAAGAAACTAGTTATTAAAGTCATTAATACAAAACCAAATAAAAAGTGCGAAAAGATTAAAAATCAAAACTATTACACTAAATGCTTGTCTTCACCAAGTGATGTAAGAGACTTAGGCAAACATGACCTTTGATTGTCAAGAACTCTTACTATCAATCTTGGATCCCGAGACTACTACACACACTCTAGATGGATGATGGTGGTGGATGTGGGTGTTGTGATGGTGGTGGGGTGTGGGTGAAGTGGTAGAGAGGTGGTTTGCCAAGGGATGCCTTTGAAGTGAAACAATCACCTCTATTTATAGCCTGCATAGAAGCCCGGACATGGCCCCGTGTCCGCTGGGCACGGCCCCGTGTCCATCCTTATTCTCTTTCTTCATTAATTGCAATTTGTCTGCATTAGCTCCACACGCCCCCGTGCCCACTGGGCACGGCCCCGTGTGCAGAAGCGTATCTGTACTATCAAGATTTACTTGGATTCTGCGAATCTTAGCGTTGACCACGGCCCGTGTTGAGCTAGGCACGCCTTCGTGTCGGGAATAGAAGCTTCTGTAGCTTTGTCCTTTCTGCAGACAACTGGCCACACCCCCGTGTCCGCTGGGCACGGGCCGTGGCCAGCCTTCTACTGTCTTGTTTTTGCTTGGGAAGATGCTGTCGAGTGGTCGGGCATGCCACATTTATTCCTTTTCTTGTATTTATGTTAGATTTTGCTGCATATTTGTGTCTTTTGTTCATTTACGCTCATTTAGTCCTGAAAATACAAATGGAAGACAAAAGCACACTTTTTCCAACATTAGTACTAAAAATGGTTGGTTTTATGCCTCATTTGATGTAATTTATATGTTGCATTTTACACACATCAAATACCCCACACTTGAATCTTTGTTTGTCCTCAAGCAAAACTCTTTATAATGTGGCTTACAAGCCCAAATGGAATCGGTAGAAGAGAAGTTTTGGGCTTGTCTTGAGTGTCGGGAATCCAAGATCTTTATTGGATTTTATTTTTATGCTATTTACAATCCTATTCGTTATGATTTATTTAGAATGTTTCATAAGGAGAATTACTTATTTGGGCATAACATGCCTCTTTAAAATTCCATTTATATACAAGTTCACATACCTCATGGGAGATCACTCAACACTCGGCCGAAGATGTATTTTTGTGAAACACTCGAGACCGGCATGGAACTTACTCATATCATAAGCTTGCCAAGCGATCAATCCTCCTCCTTTTTAACTATAAACCTTTGTAAATATCAAGGGGACTTGGGGAAGGGTTAGGTTGGGTTAAAGTTAGGTGGTTTTGGGTTAGTGGTTAGTAAAAAGGGTGAAAAGCGTAAAAAGCGTCGGTCGTCGTAAAACTTTTTGTTTTTGTGACTTTTATTCAAACAAAGTTTCTTTTGAGGAACTTGTTTGTTTATTTCTATACTTCATTTTTTTTATAAGGGATGTCACATGAAGACTGAGCTTCTTTACTAAAATAAAAGGTTTAAAAATAAAAAGGGTTTTGGTGGGTAAAGGGTGTTTGTTTTGTGGGTTTAGAAACGAAAAGGTTTAGGCTCAAAGGGGTTAACTAGGGGGATTTTTTGGGTAGGTGATAAAAAAAATGAAAAATAATGGTATTGAAAAGAAAAAGGGTTAGTCCTAATGCCTCCATCATTTACTTACTTGGGTTTAAGTTGGTAAGGACCGGAAATGTATCGTCATGGCAAGTTCTAGAGTCGTAAGAAACCAAGCGGCTATTCACACAAGAAACGAAAAATGAGCATTTAGTTTAAAGATGTATATTTGTATGCTCAATAAAGGCTTAAAACTCACTTTTTGTGGGAATGGGTTTATAATGTGTTCAAGTATATATAATCAAATTTTAACAAGATTTGTCATGCCGTTTCATAATTTTCTTATGTTGGTTCTTTTTATCACGACGCTGTCGGTTGTAAATCTTGTAAAACTATAACCTTTTTAGAACTTGTTATTCCCAAATTAAACCAAGACAAGTAAAAAAAATGAAAAGTTTTTGAAAAAAATTGGGGTGATTAGCGGTTCCAATAGAGTTTTGTGTAAGGCTTGTTATTAGGACTTGCAAAATTCAAGGTTTTAGCATCCCCTCACACTTAAATTACACATTGTCCTCAATGTGTCCCAAAAATAAGTTTTTAGGTTGATTGAATGTGTAAAAAGGTGTTTAAAAACAAAATTTTATGTTATTGGGCGTCTGGACACGGGCCGTGTTGGTCTGGGCGCGGCCCCGTGTTCAGATTGCCAGTATCATAATTAACAGAAGGCTGGGCATGGGGGCGTGTTCAATGAACACGACCCCGTGTCCAGTTACCTGAACTGGGCATTTTCTGCAGAACCTTGTACACGGGGCGTGTTGGTTCAAGTTTTTGTGCATGGGGTGTGGGTTCAAGTTTCCCTGAATCTATGTTGATGATTAGGTGATATATGGAAATCTGAATAACCTGATAAAGTTAAACATGTTGGCATAAACATTCAAAATTGTTTGCAAATGATTGTTAAAACATGATTTGAAATCCTAAGAATGTGGGTGTTGAATTGTACGAAAAGATCTGTTTTTGTCTTATTTGATTCAATCTTGAAATTTGTGACATATCATGTGTTTTGATACCGCACACTCATGTAAAATTTGAGCTGCTTGCTGTACAACCGTCCCTGCACACCGCACACCCGTGTGTGCGAGGTGTACCGCACACTGGACAAAAGTGCAACTCAGGATGCATTTTATACAACCAAGTATGCTAGGTCGCACACTCCAAATGCCGCACAAACCTGAAGTACAAGCTAAAACTGCACAAGGTACAAGGAGATTGGACAAGTCGCACATCAGGTGGACCGCACACCTCCTTGTACAAACACACAAATACATTGCACAATTAGGGATTGCATGACCGCACACTTGGAGACAGGCCGCACACTCTGTGTGGGCTGTCCAATGTGGGCCGCACACTCTTTATCCGGGCCGTCTAACTTATTGGACCGCACACACATGTACAAACTTTGGAAGTACTTGGAACGCACACTATTAATCAGGTCACACACACCTTTAATTGACCATAGAGTTTACTGGGCTGTACACTATCTGTTTTTTATTGTTCCTGTTACTGTTCACCAGTAGTGAATTATAATATACGTGTTATTTGTATGCTATTTGTACAAATACATGGAATATTGTGCATACTAAAACCTGACCAATACTTGGTAACCCTAATAGGACGTGGTTGACCAACTGTTAGCAAGTAAATTACCTGTCGAGCAAACCAAGGTGAGTTCACACACTTTATTAAAAAGCATGCGTTCCCGATGGTTGGGAAACATAACGAAAAACACTTTCCCTGGATTGGGATTGCTTAAACAGTACAAGCAACACTTTCCCTGGTTTGGGATTGCTTACTATTCCTGGTATTGGAATACGGTTAATTACTATTTATATTAGATGCAACAAGCGTACTAAACGAAACTCTATCACGAAGTCCCTACTTTTTATACCTATTAGTCGCCGAGGTCTGGCGAACGGGTTATTAGGTGATAGCGCTATTAGGTCTCACCAACCTCACACCGTGCTTGGATAGGATCGGGCGTGAACTAATAGACTCTGGCAAACTGTCAATGATGGTAGACACTGACAAACGGGGCAACAACGAAACATGAGGTCGCTTAGTATCGGTATTACGCAGTTTAGTAGCTTACATAAGGGGTAGCTCCCCATGGCATGATATAAATGAGTAACTTAACAACAATACAAGTTTTATGAAATTAAAACTGGACAACTCGTGAACTCGCCAACTTTATGTTGATACCCTACTGCATGCTTTGCAGGTACTCAGTGATGGTAGGAACTTACAGCTTGGGAAGTGTAGTGGTCGCATTAACCCGTGTTGGGTTTTTAATAATTTTAAACTTTGAACTTTTAATTAAACTATTTTACTTATGCTTCCGCTATTATCTTTAAACTTTGTTTTAAAACTTAAGACTTTGGATGTGGACCTTATTAGTCAATAATCGTATTTTTGACAAAACTGCTTTATTATTATGATTGTTCAATATGATTGGTGGCTGGATCTTGGTCAGTTACACACCTCGCGGGATTACTCCGCACGTGGAATTTGAGGGTGTGACAATAAACTCTTTGTGGTTCGACACCCTAACTGCCACTTACTATTTGTTTGAGGTATTTAGGAGTTATAAATTTATCTTTGATTGGATCGCGACATTCCTATCAAATTTTTGTGCCATTGTCGGGGAGTTCGTGCACTTCATGTCTAGATTTGCTTGATTATTTAATATTAACTGTTTAAAGTGTTTGGTCTATTTTTGCTCTATTCTCTTTTTCTTATTACGCGGTTATGTTATTTGTGTAGATCACATGTAGGGCATGCGTACGAGGACATCCGAAAGAACCTCCCCGTTAGTGTTCAAGCCGGAAATTGAGCGTGTAGTAAGAAAAAACCGAGCCAACCTGTTAGAGGCAGTACTTGCTTCTAACTCACCAAACCAAACTTCACACCACACCCACTCCATTGAAACCGTCCAAATGGAGAACCAAAACCAACACCGCAACAACCGCTCGGGTGGTAGTAACAACTGAAAACCATCGACCCCACCATATCCAAACCATCCGCAAAACCCCAACCACAACGCCAAGAGTACCTACTTTAAAATCTATAACTCCCACTACATCCCAACAGCTGTCATATCAACCCAAATCGTAGACCCGTTCCTAGTCGTGGCAATCCTACGTTTGAGCAAGTTACCCGAATCCAAGCGGATTATTTTGAGCAAGAAATTCCCAACCTTGAGGAGTTGACGAATAACAACAAAGATGATGATCCATTTAGAGTTATGGGCTACCAATAACCGGATCGGGTTAGTATTCATACCTATCACACGGGTAATGATGAGTACTGAAATAATGGAGACGATAATGGGTACGAGAATGATGGGTATGGATATTACGAGAACGATGGGAATTACTATAATGGAGGAGGTTATGAAGACGAAGATGGTTACCAAAGTGAGAACCTTGGTTACGAGAATAGTAATTGGAGTTACGATTATGTTAGTGACGAGAGTTACAACAACAACCGTCAACCACGGAAAAAACATGCCAAGGAACCAGAACAACAATGTGAATCAAAATCGGGGTCCTCTCGTTGCAGGAATGGTGAATCAAAGGCCAAACCGAAGACGTTCGGGCAATCAAGAAGTCAATGGTCCACCTCGACATCAATACCGAAACCAACCTCATCACCAACATCAAAACCCTCAAGCTCAAGGTGTGAATGGTCGGTTTAGACAGACTATATGTGGCATTGTTTCGCCGATTGTCCCATCTGCCATAGGGAGGCATTCTTTTGGTTGTAAGCCAAATTACATCAACATGTTACCTCATTTCCACGGTATGGCTACTGAAGAGCCAAACACTCATTTGGCCGAATTTTTTGCCTTATGTAGTACGATCGGCGGACATAATTTTTCGCAAAATGAGATAGGTTGAGGGGTTTTTAAATGGAGAATACCAATACGGAAATGGATGAAATCTGGGCATTTAGGCAACAACCGGGTGAGCCATTACACGAGGCTTTTACCCGATTAAAAAATGGCTCCATAATCAAACTGAGTTGTGGGAGTTGGGAAAAATCTTTGTGAAGAGTTTAGCTAAGGAGGAGCACAAGTATCTAAAGTCCACGAGCAACGGGACTTTGTTGAACAATCCCGAAGAAGAAGATTGGGATTTCTTGGAACGTATAAGTAAGAGCTCAAAGCTCGATGGGTCGGCCGGCCAAACCACCAAATATCCCATATCTAAATCTCTTCCCAATCTTGATTCTAGTTCTAAGGATCAAGTCGCCACTTTGGAGAGAGAATTAGCCCGAATAAAGAAAAAAATGTCGGTGCGGTCTAAATCGCAGTTTGTGAAGATTGTGGTGACATTGGTCACCGTGCTGAAAATTGCCAAATGAATGCGGTTCAAGTCACCGAAGAGGTGAGTCAAGTGTGTGGTCCATAGAAGTGTAAATGAGCCAGGCCGAGTCCGAGCTCGACTCGTCATGTTTTTATGAAGCTCGAGCTCGAGCTCATCTTGGATCGAGCCTACTTGTTTGAGCTCGAGATCGGCCATGAATAAAACCCAAAGCTCGAGCTCGGCTCATGAGTAAAACCCAAAGCTCGAGCTCCGCTCGATCTATTTTGGCAACAGCCTCAAACGGCTCAATCTCGCTTCAATATCGCTTGAACAAGCCAAAACTCGGCTCCCTAATGTTGTTGTTGTTGTTGTTATTATTATTATATAAAAAAAATAAACTGGTGTTTGGGCTCGTTTAGGCTCGCGAGCCTAAATGAGCTTTGTATTTCAGGCTTGAGCTCGGGTTCGGGCTCGTTAAAGCTCAGATCGTTCGAGCTTTTAACTGAGCTGATAACGAGTAGCCCTCGAGCCTCTTGGTTTGTTTACACCCGTATGTATGGTAAACATAAACAATACGACATGAATTCCAACACTTATCGCCCCGGTTTGAGGAACCACCCTAAGTTTAAGTATGGTAATGACTCGAATCAAATGAACCCGAACTTCTAACCGAGTAATTAAGGGGACAATCGTACCAAACCTGCCAAGGTAGTAATCAAGGAGGTTACCAAAGAAATAATTACAATTACCAAGAGGGTTATAAACAAGGTGAGAACGACAATAGCTCTTCAAGCAACCAAAGTGGTGGAGATGATTTGAGTGCCAAAATGGATACACTTATGAGCGTTGTGAAAGACTCTAATAGTGATATAAAGCAGATGGAGAGGGTGAATGGGACGAGAGACAAGTTTCATGAAGTGTTAGCGAAACAAGTAAGACAACTTGCGGAAGAGATGGCTCAAATGAGAGGAAGTCGTGGATGACTTCCAAGTGATACTACCGTGAACCCGAAGCATCAATGTTTAAACTAGAAAAACACACGCGGGCTACCAATTAATAAAATTACATTGTGTAGTGGTAGGATAGTTAATAGTGGTGTTGAGTCACCACCGCCCCAATTTGTTGAAGGGGTGGTGGAATATGTGAGTGATAAGAGTTGGGTGAAGGTGAAAATAGTCAAATGGGTCAAAATAATATTTTTTTTTTCTGAAAATATTAAAATTAAACCCATCAAGACTAAGCAAGTTCCAAAGGCTAAGGACAAGGTGGTGGAGGGTAATACCATCCCTTATCCCGAAACTCTTTTAGAAACTTCGAAAAAAGTAGTAAAGAAAAGAGGCACACAACAAGAGGAAATGTGGGAGATTTTTAAAGAAGTAAAAATAAACTTACCACTTTTTGAAGCAATTAACCAAGTCCCATCATATGCTAAGTACTTGAAGGATTTGTGCACTTAAAACAGAACTCGCAAGTTTCCAAAGAAACTTGATTTAACCGAAAATGTGAATTCCATTCTTTCGAGTGCACTTCCACCAAAGCTACAAGAACTGGGGGGCATCCATCATCTGCATTCAAGTTGGAGAATTTAAAATGAGTCGGACACTTTTGGATCTCGGTGCTAGTGTGAGCATCTTACCGGGTAACTTGTATGACCAATACGAATTTGGTTCACTTCAACAAGCTAACCCCACCGTGGTGCTATCCGACTTGACCCCCAAGCTTCTTCGTGGGATAGTCACCGACGACGTAATAGGAATTTGGTTCACTTCAACAAGCTAACCCCACCGTGGTGCTAGCCGACTTGACCCCCAAGCTTCTTCGTGGGATAGTCACTGACGTGATAGTGAAAGTCGAGGACTTTTACTATTCGGTGGACTTTTTAGTACTTGATTATGTTTCACTAGATCAAACCAAACAACCAACGGTTATCTTAGATTGACCATTTTTGGCAAATTCAAATGCCCAAATCATTGTGAAACGGGCACAGTTGACATGACTTTCGGTAACCGTCGGTTGAGACTTAACGTACTTTCAGGTGTGACTAACCCTCTTGCCAACGATGAATGCTACATGGCGGACATTGTTGACGCGTGTATACTTTTATGCGACACGGTTGTCCCTGAGGAAAACACAATAGAGGAGTGCTTTATGTTTGATAGGTTACAGGTCGAAACGAGCAAGAGCGTAGATGAGGAGGAGAAAAAGCTAGAGGAGAGTATTCCGGAGAAGATTGATAGATCTATCCAGACTAGGGATGAGATTTTTTACCGAAATACCGGTACCGTACCGGTACCATACCGGTACCGTACCGATGCCGTACCGTACCGATCATAAACGGTACCGGTATCGGTAATAGATTTTTCGAAATTCGGTATCGGTAAAAAACGGTATCGGTACCGGTATTTTTCGGTAAATACCGGTATTAATACCGAATTTAATAATGACCTTATGTATTTTGCTATTATCTTAGATCCCACTATGAAGTTATATTTTCTTGAACAATGTTTTACAAAAACCAATATCAAATTTCTTTTGTTTGGTTATTTTTAATCAATTATGATATTTTTTAGGCATGTTGGAATTTGGATGTTAAAAGTCGAACCCATGGATGTTTACCTTTTGATTTTTTTGACGACTTAATATGTTTACCATTTGTTTACATTCCTCTATATATTACTCTAGTTCAATTAATAATGGATGGATGTGTTGCACATGATTTTTTTTTTAGGTAAAACAATGGATGACACCAAAGCGGTACCAATATGGTAAAGTACCGAAATACTGGTACCGATACCGGTACCGTACCGGTACCAAATCTATAAATACGGTACGGTAATCGGTATCCACATTTCCTCAATTTCGGTAACGGTATTTACGGTATCGGTACCGGTACGGTACAGGTATCGTACCGATCTCATCCCTAATCCAGACTCAACTGTGTGAAAATTTGTATATCTAGTAAATCAAAATACTCATCTTATGAATGGTTTTAAATGCTTTATCAAATGTATCTATTAATTGAATTTATCAGCGAAAACTAACGTATTTTTAAAGATTGATCCTGAGATGAACGTTAACTGCTAAGGTGTTGGAATGGTCCGATTCTATTGTTTTTTGAACTTGCAACTCCATTGTCTGGAACCTATTATATCACCTTAGATCCCTTTTGAATTTTTTAAATCCTCCCATTGACTGTTTCGTTACATTCTAGCGACTCTTGGAAAGATTAACCCATCGCCTGAAGAACTTTAGTGCTCAAAAGCCGTTGATAAACTTATGTAATTCACATTACGTAAACATTTACCTCTACGAAAAGCGAGGTGTGACAATACATACAAAAATACATATGTACGTATGTTAAGATTTGGCCTTTGATTTAAATAAGCGAGCCGATGAACTTAGATTTGTTGGGGCTTGGCTTGTTAACAAATGAGAATTTCGAAGGACTTTCAAATGAGTCTCGAGCCATGAGGTTTTTGAATATTTTATATCACTAAGTTAGATCATTGGAATTTTAGTTCCATACGAAAGGAAAATAAACAAAACAATTTGGGAGTTTATCATACAAAAAGTATAAAACCACTTTGTAATTCAATTCAAACCCTAAAAATGCCATTCATCATGTACACCCATCATCCGTCAAAACCCATCAAACTCCTTTACAAAAAGAGAAAAAAAAGTGCAAAAAGGGAAAGAGAAAAACAAACTTTTTCTTTGTCTTATCGAAACCGTTGCCTCTTTTCAACCAGACCAAAGTTATTAGCCATAGGACAACTTCCTACCATCCTCCCTTGATAGTTGCTAGATTTCATGTCATTAAAACTCAACATACTTCCACCACCCCCACCACTAATCATTTGAGAAAAACCACCAGAAGACATCTCAAAATACCGCGGTGACGACGAGTTTTTTGCTAATAGTGTTTGCAAAAGCGGACCGGCTTCCACAACAGATTTTAGTAAATTTCCTTTTTGTGGCAAGGCTTTTCCTTTGATCATATTCTCCAGCATCAAAGTTTCGTTATTCATTATTCGTGGGCTATGCATTGCACGAAAATCGTTGGGTAACATGCGGTAGTCTTGAACAAAAGAATTGTTTGTGTTGATGTTAGAGAGTTCAGGAGATGTTACTGGATCAAAAAGTGAATTGACAGGCGAACAATGGTTATATGCATGATCAGAGAGACTATTTGATTCTGCTATACTTGAGTTGGTTGCTGGTTTTATTATTATAGGGTATTGATGATGTTGATGAAGTTGATCAATCATAAAGCAATCCCTGATCATGGATTTGTTTATAGAAGTCATATTCTTGTTAAGTAGTTTCTGTATTTGATCTCTTGCTTCATCTCTTTCATGACAAACAAGTTTTAAGAGGTGTAACAATTGTTTAACTGATTCAGTGTTCTTATTCATTTCTTCATTTGCTTTTGCTCTTACTGCCTCCAGTTCAAGTGTAGTGTAGTGAATCTTGAGCTTTAGTTCATCACTGCTCTATAATTTCAACAAATAAAAAAAATATAAAACATTAATCTAATATAATTTCAAGAAGATTTAAGTTTAGGGTATCAAACATCTAACTTTATAAATCGATAACGGTAGATTGAAATTAAGATAATCTTGAAAATCAGGAAGATTTGATAGAACCATAAGAAAGAAAAACAAATTAACATTGATATGCATTAAGATATATACAAAAGATATACTATTGTCTTGAAATATTATTTGAACTATTGCCAACTAATTTTGTATATTAGTAATTACATTAGCATACAAATAACGATTTATAATAAAGATTGGAGTAGAAACTACCCAATTAACAGGTGCAAACATGCGTCCAAGTAACTAATGTATAATATATATAAGAATATATTACTCATACTAACTAAAATGTGTTTTTTCACATACAAACAAAATAAATTCAAGATCTGCACATGGAGTAATCCATCAACCGCCAGAAAAAATAACAGAAAACCAAAAATGTAATCTGAAATACAATACAATGCTTTATTAAGATGATGATTTACAATCAAGAAAACAAAACAACGTGTTGTATATTTTTCTAAGTGATTTTTTTTTTTTTTTTTTTTTTTTTTTTTTTATAACCGCGGGAACCCGCTTACACGGTAAACCCCCGGGTCCCCCCCAATACCCGACTAACCGAGGGGAACAGGTAAAGCGCGGCGCAAGCACCGGGTCGGTGGCCTTTAGAGAACCGGTGGAAGCAAGTATCGAACTCAAGACCTCTAGGATATTTGAAACACTCTTTACCACTCCACCACTCTCTAAAGGTTTCTAAGTGATTTTTAACTCCTTGAATAAAAAAAAAAAAAACAAAACAGCATGTTGTATATTTTTCTAAGAGATTTTTAACTCCTTGAAAGAAAAGATAACGAAAACATTAAGAGGAAATTATTAAAGAAATGATAAAAATTGAAGAATTAATTTTAATTGATCTAAATTCAAATTTTGGTAAAGAATCCCAGAGAGTTAGAATTTGGGATTAATTGCAGGCAAATATCATAGATTCTTCTCCCTACAATGAAATAAAAGCAAGTTTTCATATGGATACACAACGTTTCATGTTATAATCAGTTTGTTTTTATTACTATAATTTACGAAGAGCAAAATTAGATGAAGATGACATACCTCTTGATGACTCCAAAAAGATGACATTTCTTCCATAAGTTCTTTTTCTGTCTTTGTATGTTCAAAGAAAGCAAAACGGGGAGGTGAAGAGAGGAGCACTAGAGCATCTTATAGAATACACTTCGACCAAAAAGACAAAAAGATACATTTTATAATTGTTCTTTCCATATTAAAAATTAAGGAACATAATTGGGTTGTAGGGTGTCTCTTAAAATATAATAAAAAAATTATAAGTTTAAATATAACATAACATGAAGAATACATTAAATCATATTTTAAAATATGCATAAGTCTTAAAACACAATAGAAATGTTAAAACAGTCTTTTTCACAAATTTCAGAGAAGACTTGAAACATAAAGATGGAAACAATATAATGGAATCTAATTTGTTTATAAACAAGTGAAATGCTTTTTTTTGGATTGTTTGACATTTCCTTTCATGGCTTCTTCATTATGAATACGCGTTTTGAAATTCACATAATTATTTTTCATCTTTGTATCACAAACTTTATGGTTTTTTTATTTATTTATTTATTCTACCCCTGTAAAAGAGCATGTAACAAAAAAGTTAAGAGAAAGGGTAAATAGTTAAAAGATGATGTAGTTTGTGGCTTTTGACTAAGGTTATACGTAGTGGGGCGCCATGTGCCAACATAACCCCCCGAACACCACTAGGGGGGGTTATGAGGCAAAAAATCTTAGGCAGCGCGATATATATAGCGGGGTTATGAGGTTTGCTTTTAAACTTTCCACCAATCAAAATAAAGCAATATTTTTTATATTAATTAATAAAATTGAAAATTATTAAATAGGTAATGATTAGGTGGGGGCTTTATGACTACGGGCTTAAATGCATAACGCCTCATAACGCCCACCCGCACACGCGGCGCGCCACGTGTCGCATAACGCCCACAAAGGAGGGTTATGACTACACATGGCCTAAGAAACATGATAATATATAATCACCTCTCACGATTACAATGATCATCATAAGTTTTGATGTATAAAACAAACGGTTTTACTTTTAGTGCGATATCATTATTTAAAATTAATTATTGCCAGGAAAAGAAATTACTCGTTTAAGTTTTTGTGAGCAATTCATAGTTTTAAATTTTTGTGAACTTTTTTTTGTTAGCTGACATGTATTGTAGACAATGCTCTACAGACATATAATAGAGGATCATTTATGGAAAATTACCAAAATGTCACTTGACCAACTCAACTTACCAAAATGTTACTCTCCTGTATCTATGGGCGGACTCATCCGGTATGGGAAACGTCTGGCAGTAAAGTTGAAAAGTCCATGAATGAGGTGGTTATATGTGTCCAACAAAGGTGATGCATCAGTGGACGAGTCCACTGACGTTTCAGAAGAGTCCACTGACGCTTCGGAAGAGTCCACTGACGCATGAACTGCCTTTTTTGCTTTGATGGACGCATGTAACCACCTCATTCATGGACTCTTCCTTCAACTTTACTGTCAGACGCTCCCCATACCGGTTGAGTCCGCCCATGGACGCAAAAGAGTGACATTTTGGTAAGTTGAGTTGGTCAAGTGACATTTTGGTAATTTTCCCATCATTTATTTTGTTGCGCGTCAAACTTTGACACGTATGGATTCAAAAGACTCGTAACAAACTTTAACATGTATTGATATTGTAGCCATTATTCTGTCTCTTTCGCCCATATATCATTGATTGATTCATTCACATCGTTTTCTACCAAGAATGAGTTTTTATTATTGCATTGTTAGTTCATATTGATGGGTGTTTTTTTCTTTCACTGGAATCATCCCATATGTACTCTATATCCTATGTAATTTAAAAGCACGTTTGAATAATATGCACATAGTTTTATTAATTTTATTTGATACATAATTTTGCTTATATAAGTTCTTTCAATCTTTTTACGTATCTACAATTCAAACAATAAGCATCATATGTAAGAATGTTGAGCTTATATAAATTATTTAACTCGTCTAGTAATGACCTAAAAATACAGTTGTTTAAAGGCCGCTGGATTATGTTTGTCAAAAAGTTAATTAGTGTCCTTGATATCCAATTTTCTCGGCCAGGAGTTTTTTTTAGAAACAATATTTGTAAACTTTTAGTGTATTCTTCAGGAAAAGAGATGTTTTTTTTTAACTAATCTAAAATATAATTCCGAATTTAAAAGTTTGGTCAAATATAATCATAATGTTTAAAAGTTCATTGAACTTGAACAACCTTCATGTATTATATGTAATTTAATAATAAGAGAATCTTTATTTGCTTGGAACATTTTAAGCTATAAAGAAACCGTCCACATTATGTATCTGAACCAACATTACATATAAACAAGAAAACTTTATTCTATAAAGAACATGGGTGAGATAGTATTACATAAACCAATACTCTCTTGGCCTCTTTCTTTAACTGTACAAAATTAAACAAAACAAAAAATATTAAAAAAAAAAAAAAAAACTAATACTAAGGGTCATAAAATTACAGTTTTATCCTTATATCTAAATCGTAACTCGTTTTACATATTTTATATTAAAAATTAAGCCATTAGTGAACTCGACTAAAATAAAAACATAGTGGAAGTTTGTTTAGTAGCTTAAAACTCATCAGTAAAGATATGTCTCGTTTGAGTTCGTTGAAGCAGTATTTTTTTCCTTATTTATGGGTGTTTGATTTGTGATTTTATAGGATTTGCATTTGAAATCCCAAAAATTCCTTTGTTTGATTACTAAAACACAAAGTATTTGTATTTGTTAAAATCCCAAGTTATGTAAATTCTTACTTTTTTTAATGGTGTTTGATTTGTGAGTTTCCAGAATGAAGGTTACAATTATATGTCTACCTTAAGTACATTACATATAAATGAAACTCAAGACACCGCGTTTACATTTAGAAGGTATATGTTAATAAATTGTTTACATTTGTTTAATATTTTGGCTTATTAATAATTTTCGTCATTTTTTTTTGTATATTTTGTTATTGTTAATATTACTTTTAATAAAATGTTGTATATTTAACTAGGTACATTAATAGAGATGACCGTGAAGCGTCTAATGCATGACTACTTAGAGACTATTTCATCAACGATTAGACGTTCACACATGAGATGTTTCGAAGGCGATTTCGAATGGATAAAGATTTATTTTTGCAAATCGTAGGTGATTTTGAGTGAAACTTACGTTCTTTCAAACGAAAATGATGCTAGAGGTCATCAAAGTTTTACGTCGTTACAAAAGTGCACGTCAGCTATACGACAACTAGCATATGGTACTTCTCCTGACTCGCTTGATGATTACTTGCATATGATCGAGAGAGTATCACGTGATAGCTTGTAAGAATTTTATGATGGCGTCATTAGTTTGTATAGTAAAGAATTTCTTCGAAGGCCGACGTACACCGACATTCAGCATTTGTATGCGGCACGTGAGACACGTCATGGCTTCCTAGGAATGCTGGGGAGCGTAGATTGTATGCATTGGCCTTGAAGGAATTGACCATGTGAATGGCGAGGTCAATTCACGAGGGGTGATCGTAAGGGTCCAACAATTATGCTTGAAGCAGTTGCGTCACAATATTTGTGGATTTGGCATGCTTTTTTTGGACCCCCAGGATTAAACAATGACATCAATGTCCTCGACCGATCTTATTTGTTCAATAACTATATGGTTGGAACGACGCCCTGCTGTCCATTCATGGCGAATGGAGTCCATTATAGATTCGGTTATTATCTTGTTGATGAGATATACCTTACTTAGGCAACTTTAAAGAAGAGATTGTCACATCCTCTTGAAGACAATGAAAAACGTTGCCGCTATAAGAAAGCACAAGAAGCGGCACGAACGGAAATAGAAAGAGCCTTCGGTGTCATCAATGCCAAGTGGATATACTCGCACAACCTGAAAGGCCAATGCATCCACGAAGAATAAGAAAAATCATGTACTCGTGTATTATATTTTATAACATGATTTTGAAATATACAGGTGTAGCAATATCACTGGAACATATAGAGGATCCGCCAAATGATGGAATGGTAGAAGACAGTATCCTTTCATTGTTACGATCACGAGCTATCCACCGAAACCTTAAAACGGGTCTTATCGAGAATTTGCAACACTGACACCAACTCTGCCTCCGAAGTTTACAAATGAATCACTAGGTTTATTATATTGTTAGTTTGGTTTGTAGGTTATTTATTTATTTTTTATTTTTTGTAATTATGCATCATGTGGTGTCGTACATATACTAATAGGCAGTTGTCTCAATTGCTGAGTGTTATGTGCCTTATGTTCAAGGCTTGATGCAAAACTACTATCGAGTCGGGGGTCTTACTGGAAGTAGCCTCTCTATTCCTACGGGGTAGAGGTAAGGTTGTCTACACCTTACCCTCCTCAGACCCTACCTTAGTTTTCCTATTGGTGGGATTTACTGAGTATGATGATGATGATGATGATGATGCATTATTCTTATTTTTAAATTGTTTTAATTTTAATAATGTATCTTTTATTTTAATTTATATTTAAAATATTAAATATAAAAATTGTTTAAAAGTTTAAATTAAATTTATATAACTTGGTTTCTGGGAAATCCGAGACGACACTGTGCAATCGGGGGAAACTGGAAAAAGTTAAGGTGACGTTGATGTGTCACACAAGGAAAACTAGGACGACACCCTTCACCCTAAACAGACTTTTAAATCCACATCATGTGTTCACAATGACACTTAAACTCTCACCACTTCGTAGAGGCACCATTTCAACATCAAGACACATTAAAACATTACTTAAATTAGTGTTGGAAATTAGGGAAAAAAAATGATATTTACCAACTTTGAACACAAATAATTAAATGTAATTTTCATTAAAATAGTAATTAAATAAATGGTTTGTAATTTTTTTGATGAGGGCTTCACAAGGAATTAAGAAGTGGCCAACATAGAGTTTAATAAGATAAATAAAATGTCGATGTAAATAATCGGATGAGGACGTGTAACTCATAAGAGGATAATCGTCTTGAAATGCTTTATAAATAAAAACCTAGCATGCTTGTTATGATTTGGTCCTTACCGATTTTTTGCTCGTAGTGTTAACTTTACTAAAAAATTTATGAATTTTTTGTAGTGTAAATTATTGGATTGTTAAGAGTTCAACCCCACCGATTTTGATTTTGAGAATTCGGCCCCCACTGAGTTTTCGTTCAAGCTCCGCCACTAATAGGAATGGTGAAAATTTTGGTTAAAATAGCCCATAATTCTTGGAATTTGTGCATTTTTGCGACCCGCGAACACGAAAGGCAGATAAAAATCCTTGGGATCGCACTACTACGTTGAGTTTAGAAGGCATTTATGTCCACAATCCTCGAACACACGCGACTCGGTTGAGTTCAAAAGAATGTCTTTGAAGGACTTAAGGGTGTACCGTAAGCAAAGTTGAGAACCCAACGTATGCTCATAGGTAATTTTTTCACAGCATGTTTGTTATTTTTGATAAAATCTCTCTTTCTCTATACTCTTTAGACAGATAAAACACACGAAAAACACACTTTAAGAAAACTTACCATTGATCAAGAGTTATTTCTAGATACAAATTTTTAGGTGATATTCTAGCAATTATATGTAGTCTTGAATACGAATGTGTTCTCCTGTAGGAGACGCACAGTCTCTTTTAGAAGACTTCCTTTGAACACGAATTCTTAGCTATTTTTCATGTTTTGTTATTTTTTCCTTTATTTAGCTATTTTTCTTGTTATTTTATCCTTTATTAATATAGATATTTATAAAAGCTTCTTAAGATACTAAGATTTATTAGATTTGACTGCTTAGTAGTTTTGTTATTTTATCCTTTATTAATATAGATATTTATAAAAGGTTCTTAAGATACTAAGGGGCTGTTTGGCAACATCTGAATGGTTAAGTGCTGAACCAATTAGAGGTCTGTGCCATTAAGTGCTGAACCAGTAAGAGGTCTGAACCATTAAGAGCCTGTATAATGTTTAACCGTTCAGAGGCAAATGTTTGACCAATTCAGATTAGAGGTCTTAACCATTCAGACTCTGTATAATTCTTAACCATTCAGAGGCAAATGTCTGAACCATTCAGACATCTGCTCGTGAAACAAACAGTCTGAACCATTAAGTGTTGAACCAGTAAGAGACCTGAACCATTAAGAGATTCATTAAGAGGTAAACAAACAACCCTCTAAGATTTATAATATTTGACTGCTTACCAAAATAAAATGAAATTGAAGAAAACCGTCGCTTGTTGTAGCTTTACGTGTTAGTTATTGTTTGAACGTGGAATGGCCTTTTTTAAATTTCACAAGAAAATAATAACAAAGTAGTTAGAAAACCAACCATTCCAGTATATGCATATTAAAATTTAAGAGGCCACCTCAACTTCATAAGCAAACAAACATCAAACTTATTATAACCCTTTAATGACAAAGCTATCGGATTTATTTAGACCCTGATGATACATTGTATTAAGCTGACTTTATAACTTATAAGAGATCTATACATTTACATGATTTTTTTAAGGATTTAATCGTTTAAATATTAAATTATAGATTAAATTATATTAATGATCACGTCCTAGATTTGCTTCAATTATTCATCCTACCCATGTATGCTTCTTCATCCAAATATCCTTTCATGTGGCACCTGAGGCACCTGGATCTATCTCTCTCTGTCTAGCGGTCTTTTCCCACCTTGACAAATTTAGGTTTTATCTTTGAGGTGGATAAATTAATGAGATTATATATATATTTTTTTTGAAGGGTGACTTTCTATGTACAGGACCTATTGGTCACCGGTTTCATGTCGAAGACAATCCCCCGTCAGCCCCGCTCTTTTGGACGCGATGTTCGATCGGGCCCCGGCCGTTGCGCAAGCTGACCTTCACCCGGGAACCATATCGCCCCCACACGAGAGACTCGCTGGGGTAACGGCTGGGTAAAATCGGGTTGCCCTCAAGACCGAACCATGCCTCGGTAGGAACGATCCATCATTGGGACGTCCTCCCCCCGAATTGCCGCAGCCGGGTTTCGAACCTGTGACCTCCCAAAGGAAGACACAAGCCCAACCACATGGGACCAACTGGGCTGGGGAGAGGATTAATTAATGAGATTATATAGTTGAAATATTTTTAGTTTCTTGTTAATGAGATAAATTAATTATAGATCACATAGTTCAAACTTACACAAATACTTTTTAGAAATGTTGTCTCATATTCAAACTTAGAGAATATAATATTCTATAATTATTTGTGTAAATTAGAGTAGTAGTAACATTTGTTGTCGTTAAAAAAATCACTTTATGAAAAAAAAATGCAAATATTCAATAAGATAAATTTTGTTATTAGAATATGGGGTTTAATTTAGTTTCTTGTTAGTTTTCTCAGGTGCTTAAACCACTGGTCAGTAGAATTCTGTTACATCCGTTAACCTAATTCTACACCAAAGTACTCAATTTGGAAAGGAGCCATTAACCCACAATCCAATAATATTGTCTCATCTAGCTCAACGCTAGGGGTGGAACTATAGTTATAGGAGACGTAGCACGGGCTATGACTCAACCCCGTATTCGTAGTGTTTTTTTTTTTTTTTTTTGGTTTTATATAAGGATACCCCCAGGGCCATCTCCGAAAGCATAAAAAAATTGGGCCCTGGGCGAGATTAAAAATTGGGCCCTACCTTTCCTATAATATAAACTCATTAATTAAATATATAAAACGTAAAAACCTATAATACAACGACAATTATTATAAAATAAACAAAACAAAAGTAGTGTAGCAAAATGATCGAAATTGATTTGATTATTTGAGATTTTTAAATTTGACTGAGTTATTTTACTATTATGTATTTAGTTTGGGTTTATATTTGGGTCTTTTAAAATAGTTGTAACTGCAAGTATTAAAACAAATTTTGAAGAAACAACTTCTATCAAAATTAATTAAATTTACTCGTTCGATTTCGAAGAAAAAAAAAACATTTATCAAAACCCGTTCGATTCTGTTAAGCTATGTGTATAAATCTTTAATAAATATTATTAAAGATGATCAAGCTAAATATAGTGGACTTTTATTGGTTCAGGTTTTGTTGAAATAAAGTTCTATTTAATAAAGAAAGTTGAAAAATAATTTGATTACGAAAGTTGAAAAATGTAGAAAACAAAAATTACAAATATGAAAGTGGAAAACGTAAAAAACAGAAAAACAACAAAGTTAACAAAAACAGTTGATAAATTGGGCCTGGCCCAGAACAAATAATGTCTGTTTCAATTTCAATGTGTATGTCAGTTTATTAATCAAACAGGCTCACTGATAAACAATTGGGCTATAGCGTTGGTTATTTTGTGGGCCTTAAGTTTCTTCTATCATATGTGGGATAAAAAAATAGCCACCTCCGTTTGTTTCAAAGGCTCTTGGTTCGTTTTTGATTAGTGGGCCCACTATGTTGGATTAAAATACTCAAGCTTGGCTATTTTGTTTTGGGCCGTAACTTGCTCGGTTCAAGGATGTTCATGGTTCGGTTTCTACCTTTCGGAGTTTTGGTTCGAGGAAAGAACCGTTGCATCATCATCATCATCTAAGACTTGTTTATGGAAGAATTTGGGCGCCTCATGCACCTAGTACCTTCAGCATATTTCTTTTAATCATATTGTATGATGATAAGTGATTTTATTTATTATGGTTACCTATTACTGCCAAATTCATAGGCATGTGTATGATAGGCTCCATTGTTTAGGTTGGCACCCACTTTTTGGTAGTTTTTTTGTGGGTGGCCCAAAGCCTGTTTTTGGCGGGCTGTCGTGATTACGCTTCTAGAGAGCGGGGGGGGGGGGGGGGGGTATTATATTTATTTATCGTTTACTATAATGTAACACTTTTATGTCGAATCTTAAACTTCCTAGGATTAGGAATTAATTAGGTGACAACAGTTGTTAATGGCAGTTTTGTTTCAACCGACATACCTAAGGGTTGTGACGGTTGAAACGTGCGTTAAACAAACCGTCATTTGAAAGTATAGAAGTGATGGTGTTATAAGCCGATTCGAGATGGCTAGTCTCCCGATAGATACTTGTTGAGTGGGTTAGGCTCCAAAGAACGTTAAAAAAAACAAAAGAACTTTGCAACAATTTTCTCTATTCTTACAATGAAATGCAAATTACAATATATAGACTAATAAAATTACTTACTCCTAAATCTATGGAATAAACCACTGGGAAAATGGAAACGTGCACTTTATTATCTAATTTAGGGAAACATGCATGCAAATGGGGAACGTGGCATGCAATAAACATAAACCTTCACACACTTATTCACCCCCACTATCACCATATATCGGGTTATTCCACCATTATCATACATTTTAAGCAAAAGAGTTAATTACATAGTTAGTCCATGTGGTTTATAGGAAATAACAAGATCAGGTACTAATAGTTTAAAATCACATTTTGGGGTACCAACTTTTAATTTTTTAACAACTTAGAGTACTAAGTCTAACAAAGTTAGTTTTTTTGTTAGGTTCAAGGGCATTTAAGTCCTTTTACATCTAAATGACTAATTATGTAACTATATGACTAGTTAGGGACTGTTTTTGTAAAAGACAATAACATTACGTTAAGCTTATAAAAACAAATATAAATCCCCTACTAATAATGATCCCACAGCCCCAAACACACCAGCACCAACAATTCTTACTTAAACCACCGAAACTGAACCGGAATCTGTCAAAATTTCTAAATCAAATAGATTAAGAACACTTAATCATGAATCTGTTGAATTATGTATTGACTAGAAAAACAAGAGACGATATACAACCCACTGTAAATAGCGTGCAAGACAAAAGATATAAAACCGGAGGTAGTTAGCACAAATTACCCCTAATAACACCCATACAATGAAGTAGCAGCTCCTTTCTGTAGAAAAATACACTCAATTATAATCGAACAGAAGATGGGTTCTTTATATTATAAAAGTCTTCTCCTTTTATAATGAAGTAGCATAGCTCCTTTCTGTATCTTTTGATCCACCAACGGCTATGGAGCAATAAAAGGCATGAATTTCAAGAATAAAATGCAAGAAATTGCCAGCAATATCTTCCATTAAAAATACTAGACAAGGTATATCACAAAAGGCCCTCCAACTTCACCGGTGAATTCATTGTTCGATAGATCTGGGTTAACTAAATACAGCAACCATCTGCATATTTCACCAGGAATCGAACACATGAGACGATTACCTGATAAATCTAGGTGTTTTAAGCTCGCACAGAACTCTAACTCCGACGGAATTGTTCCGGTGAGTCCGAAATCACAAAGTGTGAGTGAAATTAAGCGGTTTTCCTGATCGTTCCAGCAGGATACTCCGGTGAAGCTGCAGATTAATCCTCGAGTATTGTTCGAGAAGTTCCGGTTCAATAACTCCGATGATTGATGCACACCTCGTAAACAATGAATATGTCCTCTGCGGCGGTTAACGGGGGGTCGGTGGTGGTTAAAAGGGTGGGTTTAGGACTGGTTGGGGGAAGAAATGGGGGGGGGAGGGGGGGGGGGGGAGATAGCTCTTAGAGAGATCTGGGTTTATGTTTCTAATATCTGATTTATTTGTTAAAAATTATTTTAGATAAATGAGTATTTTATACAAATGGTCCTTGAAGTTATAATGGGTGTTTTTGTCATTTCATAGAAATCTAACAGGAAAACTAACATTTGTTAGTCTTAATACTCTAAGTTGTTAAAAAATTAAAAGTTGATACCCCAAAATGTGATTTTAAACTATTAATACCTGATCATGTTATTTCCTATAAACCACAACGACTAACTATGTGATGTAGCGCGTAATACGGAAACGAAGATCAAGCACGTTGATTCTAAGAATACCCGTGTGTTCTTCCCCAACCCCCAAGATTCCACCCAAAAGGCACGGAATTTGAAGTGAAAAATTGATTATCTCAAAATTCAAGTCTGGTCTTTCATATCACTAGAGGGACATATAAATAGAAACCGAAATTCGAAATGGGCCTAAAAAAGATAACGGGCCAAACACACGGCCTAAAACAAAATGCCCAAAATAGACAAAAAAACATAAAAATGAAAATAAGTAATAGAAATAAGCGTTTTTTGGCCCGGACGATGACCCAAACCGCCATAGGCAATTTGCAGCAAGATGGAGCTCGTTCTCACGTTCGTTTCGCCTGGTCGCACGCCCAAAACGGGCCCTCGTAGCCCAAGTTAGAGCCATTTTAGTGAAGCCCCTTTTGTTACGCGGTCTTGGGCCTCCAAATACAAAATAGCTCTTTCCTCCACACTTGGGCCTGCATCATTCCCCCCTGGATAGACAAAATTCGCCCTCGAATTACCAACAGGTTCATCATCAGAAGAATCTCCATAATAAGGCAACAGATGCTTCACGTTAAACACATCAGAACAACGAATATGACTAGGCAGCTTTAGACGATATGCATTCGGATTGATCTTCTCCAGGATTTCAACTGGGCCAATCTTCTTTGCTGATAACTTGTTGTATTCCCCAACTGTAAAACAATCTCTAGTCAAAACTGCCCAAACAAAATCACCTTCCTCGAACTCAACATGCCTACGCTTCTGATCAGCAGCTTGCTTATACTTCTGATTAGCTCGAGTCAAATGATCATACACAGCATTATGAACTTCATGTAAGCCCTCCACAAAATCTTGAACTTTCTTAGGAACAGATCCTGAAAGAGGGAGAGACATCAAATCAAGTGGTCCCCGAGGCTGAGCTGAATACACTATCTGAAATGGGCTATATCCAGTACTCCGATTAACAGCATGATTATGAGCAAACTCAGCTTGGCACAGCTTTTGATCCCATGCCTTCACATGATCACCAACCAGACATCTCAGCAAATTCCCAAGTGAACGATTAACAACTTCAGTTTGCCCATCAGTTTGTGGGTAATAAGCACTACTGAAGTTGAGTTGAGTATTCACCATCTTCCACAAGCTACGCCAAAAATGACTCAGAAATCGGGTATCCCGATCAGACACAATAGAAGAAGGTAGCCCATGCAAACGGTACACGTCTCGAAAAAAGAGTTGGGCCACGTTAACAGCATCAGTCGTCTTCTTGCAGGGAATAAAATGGACCATCTTAGAAAACCGATCCACAACAACAAATATAGAATCATTACCTCTCTGAGTACGAGGTAACCCCAACACGAAATCCATACTAATATCAACCCATGGCTGTGAGGGAATTGGCAAAGGCATATAGAGACCCGCATTGGTAGCCGTGCCCTTTGACACCTGACAGATACGACACCTCTTCACATAACGATCCACCTCCTTCCTCATAGAAGGCCAATAATAAGAAGCTTGCACCAGCTGTAAAGTACGGTCACGACCAACATGTCCTTCACCATGTAACTCCTTAATAATCTGTAAACGAAGACTAGAATCAGGAATACATAGCTGATTTCCCTTGAACAAAAAACCATCATGCAAAAGAAAATCTGACTTTTTCCCAGTTTCCACATCCTGCAAAATAACTGAGAAATAAGGGTCAATGGCTAAGTGCTCACGAATGACCTCCAGACCCGGCACATCAACCCTCATAGATACAAGCAGATTACTCCTCCTGCTTAAGGCATCAGCAACCCTATTTGAAACACCAGTCTTGTGTTTGACCACAAAAGTAAACTTCTCAAGAAAGGCCAACCATCGCCCATGCTTATGAGATACCTTGTCTTGAGTACGAATGTGCCTTAGGGAATCATGATCAGTGAATAAAACAAACTCCTTTTGAAACAAGTAATGACGCCAATGCTTTACAGCTTGGACCACTGCATAAAACTCTAGATCATAAGTGCTGTACCTCAACTTAGGCCCAGTTAACTTCTCACTAAAATAAGCAATAGGTCGACCACCCTGACTAAGAACCCCACCAATTCCAACCTTCGAGGCATCAGTATGAAGTTCAAAAACTTGAGAAAAATCAGGCAATACCAGAATTGGTGCTGTAGTGAGCTTCTCTTTCATAACTTGAAAAGCCATCTCGGCCGCCTCTGTCCAAACAAACGTCTTCCCCTTCATACAATCTGTCACTGGGGCCATAATAGAACTGAAGTGTGGAATAAACCGTCTATAGAAAGAAGCAAGCGTATGGAAACTACGAACTTCAGTAATGGTAGTAGGGGTTGGCCAATTTTGAACAGCTACCACTTTGGATTCATCAACCTGTATCCCATCACCAGAAATAACATACCCCAAGAATAACACTTTAGGGGTCATGAACACACACTTCTTGGTGGCTGCATAAAAACGGTCCCTGCAAAGTAAGGCCAAAACCTGCCTCACATGCACAACATGGTCGCTGAAAGAAGCACTATAAATGAGAATGTCATCAAAATACACAACCACAAACTTCCCAATAAAAGGTCTAAGCAACTGATTCATCACACGCATAAAAGTACTAGGTGCGTTTGATAAACCAAATGGCATCACCAACCACTCATACAACCCTTCACGAGTCTTGAAGGCAGTCTTCCACTCGTCACCCGGTCTAAGACGAATCTGGTAATAACCACTCTTCAAATCTAACTTCGTAAAAATAGTAGCACCGCTAATTTGATCAAGCAAATCATCAAGTCGAGGAATAGGAAACCTGTACCTCACAGTAATCTTGTTGATTGCTCGACTGTCAACACACATACGCCAAGTGCCATCTTTTTTTGGAGTCAATAAAGCCGGAACAGCACAAGGGCTCATACTTTCACGAACATGGCCCTTAGAAATCAATTCCTCAACCTGTCTTCACAACTCTTCATGCTCACCAGGGCTCATCCTGTAATGTGGTCTATTGGGTAGCTGTGACCCAGGCTCCAAATCAATATGATGTTGGATGTCAGGCAAAGGTGGCAATCCATCGGGCAACTCATCAGGGAAAACATCAGAAAATTCTTCCAGCAAAGGAACCATAGCATCAGGAATTTCGACTTCCTCGGGCACTGTCTTCCCTATCAAAATAAAAACATTGCCTGTCTCCTCCAACTCTTCTTGAAACTGACTGATGGTCAACAAAGTACCCGACTGTTTTGTGACCAACTGTTTAGGCTTGCTAGGAACAAGAGTGATCTTCACACCGCCAAACAGAAAGCTATAAGTGTTCGACCGCCCATTATGCTCTATATTACGCTCATATTCCCAAGGTCTACCCAACAATAAGTGACACGCATCCATAGGGACCACATCACACACAACATCATCTTTATACGTTGACCCAATAGAAATGGAAACGAGTGCCCTTTTAGATACCGTCACTTCACCTCCCTTTTTAAGCCATTGAAGCTTATAAGGTTTCGGGTGACTTTCTGTCTTCAAGGCCAACTTTTGAACTGCCTCTTCGGAAATCAAATTGTCACAACTCCCCGAATCAATAACGAACGTGCAAACCTTTCCCAAAATAGTACATGTCAAGTGGAAGATGTTATGCTTCAGCCAGTCATCCCCATCAGCCTTCGGTGTATAGCAAGAGTGTCTGACCACCAAGTTCACCCCCACATCACCGGTCACAACCTCCTCTTCATATTCAGTTTCTTCATCGTAAACTGGGTTATTCTCATACTCCTCATACTGGTAATCCTCAGACTCAACAAACAAGTGTCTTTTACCAGCCTTTTTGCACTCAGCTTGACGGTGGCCTGTTTCACCACAACTGAAACATCTCGGACCACTACTGCTAGCCCCCTTAGAAGTAGGCCCGGTATTGCTACCCCCCGGCTTCTGCTGACTAGGCCCGCCACGAGGTGCCCCACTGCCTGGCCCAACGTTTCCTCCAGCAGGGGTAAATGAACCGCCCACCCGACGGTTTTGCTTCTCAAAGGCCAACGCCCGTTGATGTGCCTCTGGAATGGTTAACGGATCAAAGAGGTTCACAGACTCCATGATTTGAACCCTCAAACCCCCAATATACCGAGAAACAAGTTGTTCCTCCGGTTCTTGAATATCATTCCTCGCAATCAACTGGTAAAACTCTGTGGTATAATCATCAACCGATTTAGCCCCTGTTTTAAATTCTGCAGACGCTGGTACATCAACCTTTGAAAGTTATGAGGCAAAAAGTTGGACCGCAAGCACTTCTTCATCTTGGTCCATGTCACGATCCTTGACTTTCCAAGCCTGTTCCTTGTTAACTTCAATTGTTGCCACCACGCAGAGGCCCTACCACGTAACCTGGTAGCGATCAAGGCCACCCGCTTATTTTCAGGCACTTCCTTGTATTCAAACACCTCCTCCACGGTAGCCAACCAATCGATGAACCCCTCCGGATTCAAACTAGACCCATCAAATTCTGGAATATCAATCCTTATCCCAGAATCCCAACGCCTGTTACCCCCTCCACGTTCACCCCTTGGTCGCCCTTCCTGTTCGTCTTCGGAAGTCGAACCATCACCAAATGGGTTACTAAAATCAGAACCATACCCGTCATTGGGTCTCTGCCTTCTACGATTGACCAAGTCGGCCATCCGGTCAGTCAACTGATCGACCACCTGATCCAGCCGTTGATCCATTCTCGCCATAAGTCGCTGCTCCAACTCCCGTTCATAAACTTCATCGAGAGGCCTGTTGTTGTTTCTCCTCGGAGGCATTTTGAGCCAGGAATTCGGCTCTGATACCAACTGATGTAGCGCGTAATACGGAAACGAAGATCAAGCACGTTGATTCTAAGAATACCCGTGTGTTCTTCCCCAACCCCCAAGATTCCACCCAAAAGGCACGGAATTTGAAGTGAAAAATTGATTATCTCAAAATTCAAGTCTGGTCTTTCATATCACTAGAGGGACATATAAATAGAAACCGAAATTCGAAATGGGCCTAAAAAAGATAACGGGCCAAACACACGGCCTAAAACAAAATGCCCAAAATAGACAAAAAAAACATAAAAATGAAAATAAGTAATAGAAATAAGCGTTTTTTGGCCCGGACGATGACCCAAACCGCCATAGGCAATTTGCAGCAAGATGGAGCTCGTTCTCACGTTCGTTTCGCCTGGTCGCACGCCCAAAACGGGCCCTCGTAGCCCAAGTTAGAGCCATTTTAGTGAAGCCCCTTTTGTTACGCGGTCTTGGGCCTCCAAATACAAAATAGCTCTTTCCTCCACACTTGGGCCTCCATCACTATGTAATATGTAATTAACTCTAAGCAAAACTACAAAACTTTTGATGAATAGTGTTTTAGATTTTTTAAGCATTTATTTATATTTTAATGGTTTCTTAAGTATTTATCAGTTAATTTTTATTCTAATTTTAAGCATTTATTTATATTTTAATAATACATTGCTCCTTTCTGTGACGATAATTGAATTGGGTACC
>CM060397.1:181672422-181699726 GCA_030545235.1 Helianthus tuberosus | reverse complement strand
CAACTCATCATGTATAACTTGAGGTTCCATAAGAGTTAGACAAGGATAAAATATAGATATTCGGTTATCTTTGAGGTAAACCGAATAAATTGAGTTGTGATTATGGTGTTTTAGAAATATAATGGTTTCTAAACAAGATTATAGTTTTAAAAGTGGGATTTTGGTCGAACATGGCTTTAAAAGTCCTTCATCGTAATAGGAGGGGTAAAAGTGACCAAAATGCCCTTATAAGTGAAATTGAGCAAACGACCCTTAAAGGTTGTTTAGAAACAAGTTATATGATCAATCAAATACTTGGAATAGGTATAAAAAGTGAAAGGGGTAAATCTTGGGTCAAATGACTCTATATGGGTCTTTGCCGTAAAATGATAATCCGAGGGGTAAAACTCGGAACATATAGATATCCACATTAAATTCAACGCACATATAGTTGTGGTGGAAGATTACTTGATAAGAAATGTAGGAATAAGATGCTAGAAATGAATGAAAGCGATTTCAAGCTTTAAGGTGCTTAAATACCCTTAACGGGTCAAAATAAGCATACGAGCGAAAACGGGTTTAAATTGTGTAATAAACCTGTGATTAGAACCTAATATGGTAGATAACCTTAATTTGAAGAAGTGTATGTGATATAAAGATCAAACAAATATGTTTGTTTGATAAAATGCATAAACGGGTTAAAATTCGATAAAAAAGTAACGAGTCGAAGGCTTAGAAGTCTCAAAATTTATTATGTTGGATGTTGGATTTTAACTCCATATGATGGAGAATTAAATTACGGACGCGTAGGAAAAAGAATCGGGTAAAACGGATTAAAAACAAGAGAGTTATGTCGTTTCCGTGAAATCGGGTCATGCTGGGAATATGCAGCAACTGTTTAAACAACAATCTGTGAAAAAGGGGCCTAGGCGTAGCACGACACCCCCTAATTCCGGAAAATTGTTAAATTTTGTTTGTTTGACCCATGTAACTTGTTTAAACTTGTTATTTAACTACCAAAGCTAACTTTTAAGTTGGTTTTGGTCATAGGTAAATGTCAAGGATTCTCGGACGAAGATCAAGCTCAACGAAGAACCGAACACGACCAAGATACAAGCTTCCGCACTGCATTGCGTCGTAACTTTTAAACGACGAACTCATATACAATATGTTGTCAAACTTTTAAACTGAAAAGTTTTTAGTAAACCCGTATTTTAAATGTACGTGTATTCGTAAGAACACAATTAATTGTCGTTTTTAGTTCTAAAACCCTTTTATAATAGTGAGGGTGTTACAATCCTATCATTTAAAGTTCGCGAGAGTTCGAGAATAGCGATCGCGAATAACTTGTTGAGTATTATAGTATAAGCGTATAACATAGCATAAGGTCGTCCATAAATTAGCGATTTGTCAGCGCTTTGAGATAGAAATGTAGTGCGAGCCGTGCTTGTCGATCAAAGTGAAGGCGAAAATCGATTAAATCCCAAAAAATTAAACACGTAAGCAGGTAAACACATACAGACACATAAAATCGACAAATCATCAGAGTCAGCAGTTGCGGGCTCAAAATCGAAACACATAAAAATCGAGAAATGAGTCGTTTGCGGCTATTAGACATTGACTAACCAAAGTGATTCGACTATTCTCAAGGACTTGTTGTGCACATTTTGACTTTCAGGACTGTGCTTTTGCCTCGATTCTTGGGCGTTTGGCACATATCCCGTTAGTCATACCATGACTTCAGGTCGTTGGAGTCCGTCGAAACTTTGGTGAGAGTTTGGTAAAACCAAGTAAAAGTCGGAATCAAGTCGTCAAGGTTAGGGTTTCACCCCTGGCTTAACAACTTCGTTCCTGTTTTGATAAAATAAAAGAGTACTATGCACCAAAGTATGGATTTCACTCCTGGTTCAACGCAAAGTCTCGGGTTTATAGATAAAAATGTGGGCCGAATAAGTAATTTGGTCGAGAGTTTGCGGTTTTCACACCTAATCTCGACTTAATCGCTCATTCATTTTGAAAATTTCGAGTGCAGCGATTGTGTAGCATAGGTGAGAGTAGCGAGAAATAGCAAGTAAGCTTGTACAAACCCTTACAGGATATGTACGAGTTGGTCTGTTGGTTCCTAACTATAGACTAGGTCTCTAAGACATCGACCCTAACTAGGTCAAGTCTTGCCTAATTCCCTATAGTTATGGCTCTGATACCAATCTGTCACACCCCAACCGATAGCGGAAACATCGGGGGCATGACACTGAGCGAAACAGATTGTCCAGAAGTTTCCATAACAATTATCATTACCAATCAATTTAAAGTAACATGTCCCATACCATGTCTCAAAAGGTAAACAAATTATTATAGACAAAATCTAGGAAAATAGTTCTATTCCGACAACTCAGATTTCATTTGTACAGACAACTATTTGTTGGCCTCTAAAACCTTATTCTAGCCTCGATTTCCTAGCAGATAAGCATCCTAAGCACCTGTCACATACGTTAAAATAAAGTCAATACACATAGTGTAAAGGTGAGCATACAAGTTTGATAATATCATATAGAGTTCGAAAGCGTTACGCATAACCAGCACGTACACAGAGTGAAATGAAGCATGTTAGTTACCGACAGGAACCTATCGATACCAATGACTGCGGGTTGACTGCCCAAGGCAGTTCATAATACATGATCACCACTGTAATCCATGCAAATAATTGTCCTTAACAACCCCCGCGTGAGCGGGTGCTGAGTCCAAACTATAGTACTATCATTGCTAAGGCAGGTAGACAGCATTCCATGTGTAAACATAATAAACAAGCATTCATTAAGTCATGTATAACATGCGGTAACGGCTAGCGTTAAAAGTATTGCGTAGTGTGTTCGATGTGATTTAGATTAAGTAACGTATGTAACACCCAAAAGTGCGTAAAGCAAAAAGGGATCGAGTATACTCACAGCGATTGCTGGATTGAAGGGAGCGCTAGAGAGTAGGGTTAGCCTGAACAGTAC
Source organism: Helianthus tuberosus (assembly GCA_030545235.1). Lineage (NCBI taxonomy): Eukaryota > Viridiplantae > Streptophyta > Magnoliopsida > Asterales > Asteraceae > Helianthus > Helianthus tuberosus. Next base: position 181,696,748 of record CM060397.1, on the reverse strand, counting down.
GATGGTATAACGATAAGTGACGCGCAAAACGATGCAAAGTACACGTGAGTCGGACACCAGTTCAATTGGATGGTAATTCGATCGGACGGCCAGTCGTGCGAGTGGTAATCCGTTCGGAAAGTAGTCCGGTCGAACAGCAGTCCGGTCGGATGACTGTTCGAGTGGATTGTTTCTCCCTTTGAGAAGGATGTGTTTATGTATGATGGCTTGTCTTTTGAAGTTTTCGTTGTAGTATTTTGAAAACATTGAAGTATCTCTACCTTTCAGATCGGTCGATCGGACGGTCGTTCGATCGGGTGGCGACTCGAATGGCGAGGCTTCCCAGAGAGAACAAGTTCACAGCAGGGTGGTCACTCAGTCGGATGTCCATCCGGTCGGGTGGCAACCCTGTTATTGAACATGTTGAAAATTGTTTAAGTTTTAAATGAGTCAAGATGCAACCCGATCGGATAGTGGATCGAGCGGATGGCAACCCGGTCAGACAGCAGTCCGGTCAGACAACAACTCGTCCCAATGGTCTGTTCGCGTTGTTTCTTGGTTTTGCTTGAAGTGTTGTAACTTGAGTGAGACGTTGCAATGACTGGTTTAAACAATGGGAACCCCATCTCGTCCCAATAACCTGACCGAACAAGAATCACCCAAGTCCGGTGGCGCACGGTCCGAGACGGTTGTCCATGTCCAAACCCGAAATCACTATCCTACAAATGGAACTTGGATCTAGCACTGACGCATCACTAAGAACGAGTAGACGATCATTAGTAGTTCCGATTCCACCGGGTTTGAGTGCATTGAGTGTAAAAGAGTTGAAAGAAAGTTGGAAAACCATCTTTCAATCCTTTTTATTGTGAATATGTCTAGATCTATGAAAGGTCTTTGTTAGTTTTTGTGGAAGTCGGTTAGATCTAAGTTGTTCTTGGTGGATTGAGGCCAAAACATGAAGTTCTTCAAGAACACATGATGACGTCATCCTAGAACACCTTAAATCTCGATGATTTCTCGGTTAAAAGTTAAGATTCAAAGGATAGAAAGGTGTAGGAGTGCGTGTAGATTAAGGAAGTACAAGATTTAGGACGAGATCTTACCGGAATTGAGAGAAATCGAAGAAAAGGTGGGGAGCACGAGCTGGTCGGACGTCAGTTGCCAAAAGTAGTAAGTTTGAGAGTGACAAGGGGTATTTATAGGGTTTCCCAAAGTGGAAAGGGCTGATCGGTCGGATGGCATCTCGTCCGGGTGGCAGCCCGGTCGGATGGCAATCCGGCCGGCTGGCACCTGATTCGAGTGCTCGTCGCGACGAGTTTTGCCGTTTCGATTTCGATTGCGAGCGATGCGATAGATTTTCCTAGTCAAATTACTTTTAATCCCAACTACTCATATCTTGCATTGTCTCTTCTCCACCAATTACCATACTGTTTCGATTGTGATTGAGTTCGATTGCGTTTCGATTGATTACCACACATTACATAAATAAGCATGCACAAGTAACACATAAGGCACACACACACGTATAACAATAACCAAAATGCGTAATTCGAGTTGCGAGTTCGATTGCGATTCGATGTTGTTTAGGTTAGATTGATTAGCGTTTAGTTGACTTTATCGCATTGTTTCTTCCTATAGTTCACAGTCGTACATCGATTAAATAGCGAATAACACAGGTCGATCACTGTGATTATTGACACTTACTCCACATAATACAACTAAAATAAACACATAAAACGAATTCATTACTAATCAAGTCGCGCGATCGGTCGTTGACTTTGACCTTGACTTTGACTTTCGAAACACGGGGTGTCACAAATGGACCCTGACTAACAGAACTCTAACGTCGTTAGTCTCCGGTCACCAGTAAACGTTTTTTGTCCAGAAAAAGGTTTCTAAAGGCCCGATCTAAGGTTACAAAGAAGTTTGGAACGCAAATGTTGAGTTTTCCGGCCAAAAAGTTGAGTTTTCCGCTGACTTTAATAATTGTGTCTTTTACTATAAAAAGGTTCCCAAAGGTCCATAATAAGGTTACAAAAAGTTTCGGGACAAAATGTTGAGTTTTCCGGCCAAAAATGAGTTTTCCGGCCAAAAAACGTTATTTCGGCGACCGGAGATTAACGGTATTAGGGTTCTGTTAGTCAGGGTCTATTGGAGGCCAATATGTTAAAAGTTAGGACTGCCAGTGGTTATTTTTAAAGTTGAGACTGTTGACGGCCTACAGCGAATAGTTGGAATTATTAAAATCCAATGGGGAAAGTTTTATGCAGAACACTAAATATTGCGTGAACACGCAGAACACAATGAATCACCCATTTTTTCTATCCTAAAAACCTAGAAAATAAATGAAAATGTTACAAATATAAGATTTATTGTTTCTTACACTATAATTCAAAATAAAATATAGAAAAATTTTCATTTTTTTGTATAACCTACACATATGTAGGTTAAATTACAAACATGCATGTAGGCTACGTGTAGGTTAAAATCATTGGTTTTTCATGTATATATAATACACATATGAATATAAGAAACATAAAATTTAAAACATATGTACTTTAAATCCCAAAATTTAGTATTTTAGAGTTGTTCTTTTTGTTCTCGCAATAGTTAGTGTTCTGTGATGATGCTCATCCAAAATCCAATATTCCTTTATACGTCGAGGAATAAGAACTTCAACTTCAGCCCTTGAAGACACCTGTAAACACAACTGCAACCCTTAATTTTGTGAATACTATCAAATACCACCCTTGAACTTTTAGAGGTGTTTCAACATTATCCCGAAACACACACAAGAAGTTAAACCATATACGAACCCGGTAAACTAATAATGTTTGCAACTGAATTAATAAACAACTTATTGTTTCCAACAGAATCTATATTGTAAACAAACGCCTTGCGATTTGTCTATGATGCTACTACATATGGTTTTTTTTTTCAAAGCGTATATAATAAGTTTAAAACGAATATATAATTACGTTAAAAAAAACGAATATATAATAAAAGGTTTATTAACAAACGCTCTTTAACGTGTTTAGGTGCGGTGGAGTTCAAATGTGAGTTGAATGTAGGGGTGTTCAAAACCGGATATCCGAAAATTCAGATATCCGAATTTCGGGTATCCGGATGTTTCGGATATCTGAAATTTTGGATACGGATTCGGATAATTCAACGGGTATCCATTTAAAACAATCTGTAACAAATTCAACAAAAAAAAAAAAAAAATTCAACATCAATATCAAAACCTGTTCAAAGTTCAAACCAAAATATTACGAATCTATAGAACAAATAAGAATGCAAACAAATCTGATTTACAAAAAAAAAAATTGAATAAAAAAACTATTAATTAATGGGGTCGTAGGGTTGGTTTGCATCAGCAAGTTAAAAAAACTTAAAGAGTTAAATGCTTGGTTGGTCCCTGTGGTTTGCAAAAATTTCAAACTTGGTCCTAGTGGTTTACTAATTACACTCGTGGTCCCAAAAGTTGTCAAAAATGAACTCGGTTGGTCCCCTGACCTAACCTTTGTTAAATTTCTCAGTTAACTATGTGTGAAATGACTATATTACCCTTGAACAATTAAAAGAAATAAAAAATATATATAAAGAAGACTCATCTTCTTCAACCTCTCTAGATCCGCATCTCCAGATCCTCCAATCCCCATCTCCAGATTCTCTCTATTCTTCACCAATGAATTCTCAATCCGACAATGGACTCTGAGAAACAATGAGTCTTCTTATCACCACTAATATCAATCAGTTCAAAATCCGAAAGATGTGTGAGGATATTCGTGTATTTCGTTATCCACCAATCATGATATTCAAGAATCACAAACACAACTTTCTTGTTGTACTTCTGAGAAGTAATGTATAACGGAATCAGCCCATCGTTGAACTCATGGTATACATTTCCAATGTACCCTCCAGTGGAGAAGAACACCGCAAGAACGTCGTGATTCACATCGCATTTGTGCTGATCACCAGAAGCATTCGGTTTCTTGACAATGAGGGTAAGTTCATCAATGGTGGCCATAGTTGATGCCTCCCATTTTCGAGTGTAAGGAAATAACAATAACATAGTCCTTGAGGTTTTACAGATTGTGGTTGAAGAAGATGAGTTTCTTTATATATTGTCGGATTGAGAATCTGGAGATGGGGATTGGAAGATCTGGATATGGGGATCTGGAGAGGTTGAAGAAGATGAGTCTTCTTTATATATATTTTTTATTTCTTTTAATTGTTCAAGGGTAATATAGTTATTTCATACATAGTTAACTGAGAAATTTAACAGAGGTTAGGTCAGAAGACCAACCGAGTTCATTTTTAACAACTTTTGGGACCACGCGTGTAATTAGTAAACCACTAGGACCAAGTTTGAAATTTTTGCAAACCACAGGGACCAACCAAGTATTTAACTCAAACTTAAATGAAGGGGTCTTAGAGGAATCAGTAGGTTTAATTCAAGAAATGAATTAGTAAAATTGAAATTCTTACGGAGTCTACTTTAAAATTTCGATGAATATAGGTTAGTGACTTAGTGGGTTCGTAGATTTCACAAATACAAATTGTCGATTATTGTAGCTCTTCAACTTTTAAAGTTCTTCTACTTCAAACCTTCGATGCTGGTTGAATCTTTGATGCTTACTGATGTTGCAGATCTTCAGAGGAGATAAGAACAGACGAAGAGTACAGGTAGGTGGGGGAGTGGCTGATAAAAGGGGACGAGAAACAATTAGGGTTTTATTAGGTATATACATATATACGATTCACTTATTTAAAAAAAAAGTTTCGGATATCAGATATCCGAAATATCCGAAAGTTTCTTAAATCACTATCCGAATCCGAAAATTCGGAGCCGAAAATTCGGATTATCCGAATTTTCGGATATCCGAAAATTCGGATAATTTGAATTCGGATTTTCGGATAATTCAGATTCGGATGTTATTGCACACCCCTAGTTGAATGTAATTTGTAGTAGTACATGACGTGGGTGGAATATACATTAAAAAAAGCAAAGCAAACCAAAACTATGACAAGACCTACAAACATATAAACAAGACAAACATGAGACTAATGTATTGTCAAATGAAAACGCCTGAAATCAATCATTGTTTTTAACAACCATTCCAACTCCATCTCCTCTTGTCTACAACTTTTTTTTGAACGATGAAAGTTTGTTACATAAAATCCGGAGGGAAGCTAAGAAGATACAAATTTTCACCATTGATAACTAAAAACATTCATAAATCCACATCTGAATCGATTATTTTACTATTTTTACTAGATTTCAAACTAAATACAAGGCTCGTATACTATATATATTTATAAAAAAATAGTTTTCGGATATCGGATCCTGATTTTTTTGAACACCCCTAATTCTCGGTACCAAGAGGGATGAATGGTGTTCACATGAGTACCCAAGTTACAACTCATCATCCTCATCTCATGCTATGAGTGATCCCTCCACCCTAACTATCACAAAATCCATTTTTTGCCATTTTCCCCAAAACCCATTTGCTTCATTACCGAATAGAGGAAGCTTGAATTAATAAAGTTAAAACGCTTTATCAAAATCCACCTTAATAACATACATTTTCTTTTTGTCTTTTTCACTTAGGATTGAACTTTGTTAACCATCATGTGACCATAAAAGATATTATGCCTTCCACATATGTTGTTTGCTCATTTCTGATAATCTTTGAAGCCACCTTCTTTAGATATAGTTTTCCTTTCCTCGTCACGTGTTTAAATTTTCTACAAATAGAGTGGATACATGTTTTCTTTGATTAAACAAATAATATTTGAGTGAATTTTAAGTATTGTCATTTATCTTTATACCCATTTTCAGGTGCTGTCCTTTATGTTCAAAATTGACAAGTTTTGTCCTTTATGTTTTCATATCATACACGTTTTGTCCTTTAGGCCTAACCCAGTTAGTTTTTTCAGTTAATTTTGGTCATGTGCTTTGCACATGAGGGCATTTTTATCAATTTAAAGGTTGCATAAGCTTTGAGCTGTAAATCTGCCATTGAACTTACCTTTGAATTGACAAAAATGCCCTTATGTGCAAAGCACATGACCAAATTTAACTGAAAAAACAAATTGGATTAAACCTAAAGGACAAAACGTGTATGATATGAAAACATAAAGGACAAAACTCGTCAATTTTGAACATAAAGGATAACGTCTGAAAATGGGTATAAAGATAAAGGACAATCCTTGAAATTCACTCTAACATTTTATAGTAGAGCTAATACACATCTAGTTCATGTAATAATTTACTAAAACAGTTGTAATTGTTGTATGCTGTATATCTATATGATTCTCAAACGAAATAAAAAAATATGAATCTATCATAAAATAATCGTAATATATCACAAGCCTAAATCTTCCATTTGTTTCTTATTTCAAGACTTTGCAAGCAAAACTGCAAAAGATATCACTATAACACTTTTGTATTTTCTTCTTGTATCACCAATATTCCCAACACATAAAGCCTACTTCAGTTATAGCCTTTTTTGTTTTAAATTTGAACGAAAGTTAAAGTGCAACTTACTTTTAGTTCCCAAAAGTGAGTCTCACAAGATGAATAATTTAATCAAATTATTTAACTTTTAAACAAAAGTCTCAAAGAATCTTTTACAAAAGTCAAATAAAGGGTATACATATTCATACACCCAAACGCCTACTCACGCATCCTCATATACGTCTCGTATAGGTCTATACGTCGCGTATAACCTTTTTCAATTTCCAAGATAATTTCTGATTATGTCATATTTTGTCTTATATGCCCCGTATATGCCTATATAAAGCGTATAGACGAAAAAGACTATTTTACCCATGATTTGGGGATGTACGCATGGGTAAATTGGTCTTTTTTTACTTCTCTTATATGTCTAGTATAGGACTGTATGATGCGTATGTATATAAAGGGGTTTAAAAAAAATTCTTTTATAAATGACATATTATCATTTTAGCCCTGAGTTAGGCCTAGAATGGGGGTGTCTCAAGGCTAAAATGGTAATTTGCCATTTTATTTTTTATTTTTTTAATCGTTTTAGCAAACTTTTAAAAAGAGAAAACAAAAAAAATAAAAATATATGTCGCGTACAGGGCTAGACTGGGCGTCTAGGGTTGTTTAAAAGACTATTATACCCCTGTGCTAAGGCTAGACTAGGGGCAACACATGGCTATAATGCTCTTTTTTACCACACTAGAAGCCCAGTCTTGCCCTGTGTGTGGCATATATATATATATTTTTTTTGTTTTCTCTTTTTAATATCAATAATACTAATATTAAAAGAGAAAACAAAAAAATAAAAATATACGCCGCATACAGGGCTAGACTGGGCGTCTGGGGTTGTTTAAAAGACTGTTATACCCCTGAGTTAGGGCTAGATTAGGGGCAAAACAGGGCTATAATGGTCTTTTGGGCCACACTAGACGCCCAGCCCTGTATGCTGCATATATTTTTATTTTTTGTTTTCTCTTTTTAAAATAAATAAGACTAATATTAAAAAGAGAAAACAAAAAATTAAAATAAAAATATACGACGCATACAGGGCTAGACAGGACGTCTATGGTTGTTTAAAATACTATTATACCCCTGAGTTAGGGCTAGACTGGGGGCAAAACAAAGCTATAATGGTCTTTTGGACCACATTCGTATCGTATAGTGTAGAGTATAAGTCTCATATAGGTCCCCTATAGGTCTTGTATATGCCTACAGGCCTATACATGACCTAAACCACACCTATAGTACTATACGAGACCTATATTACATCTACAGGCCTATACGAGTGTTGTATCTTATCATATAGTCTCGTATCGTATAGTGTAGTATAAGTCTCGTATAGGCATTGTATGGGCCTATGGATGTAGTATCGTATCATATAGTTTAATATAGGTCTCGTATATAGGTCCCCTATAGGTCTTGTATAGGAGTATAGGCCTATACGTGCCCTAAACTACACCTAGAGTGTTATATCGGACATATACTACACCTGTAGGGCTATACGGGTGTTGTACCGTATCTTATGGTATCGTATCGTATCGTATCGTATAATGTATAGTATAAGTCTCGTATAGGTCCCCTATAGGTCTTGTATGTGCCTATAGGCATATTCGGGACCTATACTACACCTACAGGCCCATACGAGTGTTGTATCGTATCCTATAGTATCGTATAGTGTAGTATAAGTCTCGTATAGGTCTTGTATAGGCCTATAGGCGTATTCGGGACATAAATCACACGTATAGTCCTATACGGGACCTATACTACACCTATAGGCCTATACGAGTGTTGTATCGTATCCTATAATATCGTATTGTATCGTATCGTATCGTATCATATAGTGTATAATATAAGTCTCGTATAGGCCTATACATGTGTTGTATCGTATCCTATACTTGTTTTTTTATTTAATATAGAAAACTTATTTTTTATAAAAGTTTGCTAAAACGTTAATATTGTATAAAATGTTTGTAATAAAAACCCATATATACGCCGCATGTTGGCCTATACGTGGCATATATGGGCAAGAGTCATATACGAGACCTATACGAGGGGTCCTATACGCCACGTATAGGCGTGTACGCGGCGTATAGGAACATGCAAATCAGAGCTGACATGAGTCAGACACTGAGTTTGATGTAACCATATATGTTCCGTATAAGCCTATACGAGGCATATACAAGATAGAGGGTGTGCAAATAAGCAAATTGGGTATATGAATAGTTTTAACCTTAATAAAACCTACAAACCACAGCTAAAGTTGTTAATTTAAAGTAATAAATACAATATAAGGTATCTTTCAAATTCTATATATCTATAGTATAATAAAATCTGTGTACAATCTATTACTAATGTACAAAACTAAGACTGCATGGTGTGGGTCGGGGAAGGTGATCGGGATAGTGAGGTGAGGTGGCGCTCATCCCCGACGGGGAACACCGCCCCTCCCGTCAGTGAGCTCGGGGAATTCTCCCCGTCTGCCTCTTTCTTCTTTTTCTTCTTCTCTCTCTCTCTCTCTCTCTCTCTTGATTCTCTCTCTCTTAATATTATTGGATTGAGATGGATGGGGAAGCCATTTTTTTATTGATGGAAAAGAGGAAGGGAAAGAAGAAGGTGATGAGGTGCAGGTGATGTGGAGATGGGGGAAAGGGGACCATACCCCATGGTCTAAAACATAAACTTTTTAGTTAAGACATATCAAATGGAAATAGATCTGAAAGGTAAAAAAACGAGCGTTTAAAGTTTAATTTTTAGGGTCTAGTTTTAGGACTTAGCTTTTAGGGATTATAGTTTAGAATTTAGGATTTAACTTAGGGTTTAGAGTTTAGCTTTAGGAGTTTAGCGTTAAGGGGCAAGGGTTTCTGGTTAGCGTTTGACGAGTTGGTACCAACGTCGCTAGAATGAGTTTAATTGAAGTTCGTTTGACCCTGTTTCCTATCTTTATTAGGTTAAGGACATTGTGTACCGGAACCAACCCCTTTTTTAACCTTTTTATCTCTATATATTAAAGATATAAACCTGACCTTATCGTTTCCGCTAAGATCATAGTCCAGATCACTGCAATTTGTGATATTTGAATCGACTTCTGCTATACACACACTATCGTAATTTCTTAAGACACTGTCCACTTTAGTTTGGTGTATATAATTTACTTTCTTAGACCACACGGTGTGGACATGGTTTGGGGGCGTTTATGCATTTCCACGCCGTACACACCACCCGGGAACGGCGTTGTGTGTGGTCGGACCGTTTTCCACCGGCGTTGAGGCAATGGTTGGGTCAATGTGGCGTTTGTCTATTGGCGTGGCTAGTAGTCGTTGGACCCAACACCACAAATTAAAAAAAAAAAGATTTTCATTTTAAAAAAATATATATACTCCTTGTATATATATAAAAAACAAAAAAAAACCTCAACTTTTTCACCATTTTCACCTTATTTTCTTCTAACCAACTCTATACTTTATAAAATCTCCCTACTTTTTACATAAAAAATCATGCATCCACACAACCGCAACTTCGATCCGAACAACCCCTATGGCGTGGGCAAAGTACAAGAACGAGCAATGTACGAGAAAGCGAAACAAGAAATAATGGATAAATATCGTACTTAGTATTGCTTTTTTAATTAGTTTCGGTTATTTTTTTAACTTTCGGGTTTTTTTAATTATGTAATCTTTTTTTATTAAAGTTATTCATTATATTAGTATTAATGATGTCTTGTAAAATTACATAGATTTTTAATAGTTTGTTAATATAAAATAATAACAAAAAGTGTGTGCCACGTGTCGCTTAATAACGTCACTCTTCCACGCCCCATTTCACACCTCTTTTTTTTTGCACCATGCCACTTTCTGATGCGTGATTACGTGTCGTCCATATGTCCAATAGTTTCTCATTTTCAAGCCTCTCTACACTGTATAGTTTGATCATTTTCCTAATGATATGCGATATAAAAAAAGATGCGTGAAATCAACTTATATATGTAATGTCTACAGAGATATAAGCTTGTTTAAAATGAAAAGACACAAAATCAACATCAACAATAAAACATATAAATACACAAACTTGAGGATTATATAATTATGTTTCTCTGATGTTTCTCACATGTAATGTTACATCCTTGTCTTTTCTCATAAACAACAACATTCAACCTTATTTTAATTATGTGCTATTATAAAAATAATATTAACATAACGACAAGAGTTATTTCACCCAACTAACAAGACAAAACCTCATTTATGTAAAGCCTCCAGGGAGGTCGCTGCAAAACAGTCGAGGGGGACGCCCCCCACATCACCGGGACAGTGGTGGCGGGCCGGCTAACGTGACCGGTCTTCACGTTTTGCTCTCCATGTAAAGCCTCCAGCTTTTGGCATGCTATAGTTAACGGGAGCTTGCAAAGAGTCAGCTTGGGTTGTCATAGCTGTTGTTCATGGTCACACCCAGAGAGAAGATACATCACATGGATCCCCAACAAGGTGGGCCCACTGTGCTAGGTGCAGTCAAGATTTTTGAGTTTAAAGTTTGGATTCATAAAGACAAGACAAACTTACTTGGTTTGACTTTTTGTGTCTTGAGAAACTAAATCCACTCTTTGATTATTGATGGAGTTCAACAACCTACTTTACTCAAAACACATGGACAAATTATTTTTGTTTGATGTATCAATTAGAATATTAAGCTAGTTAGTGATTTAGATATGATAAAAGTGGTGTTTCAAGGCATTTTGATCATTACGTGTTGAAGTATTTGGAAGGTGAGAAATGGTTGTAGGTTTGAGGGTAAACAAGTCTCGATAGCCGATATCTTTAGTGAAGTTCGCTTTTTTGGATATTTTTGGGTAAAAAATAGATCGAGATGGAAAGATTTGTCTTAGGATAATTGTGTAGATTTGTAATTATGTATCGATAGCCGATATCATTAGTGAAGTTCACTCTTTTGGGTATTTTTGGGTCAAAAATAGATCGAGATGAAAAGATTTGTCTTAGGATAATTGGTGTAGAGTTATAATCATGTAGTGTCAGGGTGTGTCGTTGTTGTGTGCCGTCCGGTTTTCGGGTGGTGTTTTAGTGTTAATGAAATTTTCCTTTTAAAAAAATTATATGATAAAAGTGAGTGTTGATTATACAAATACTGTATGTGGTTTGAATTAAGTTACGCTATTAATTGCCACCATTCATAGTCTCATCTTCAGTGGCGAAGCTTGACAATGAAGACCGCGGGGGAGGGGGGGGGGGGTCAGAAATGTATATACCCAAAAAATTCTTTAGAACCGGGGGGGTCGAAAACGTATATACCAAAAAATTTCTATACGAAAACTACATATATGACAGAGGTAGATCTTGATCGGTTGAAAGAGACCATATGGCGTTAATAGTGCGTGTAGTATATTAAAATAGTAAAATAGTAATTTTGCACAGACTTTACGTACTTTTTTGATATAGAAGTTAATCTTAGACCTAAACTTGTTACGAGATGAGCATCACATAATCCAAACCTGCAAGCTTAATTTAGACTACAAATGTGTGACTATGGTCAACCGATGAAAACTATTTATGTTATTATCTTTAAAAATAATTTATAGTAGGGAAAATCAGGATAATGCTCAAGTAGGGTTTTTTTTTTTATACTATCTTTAAAAATAATTTATATTAGGGAAAATCAGGATAATGCTCAAGTAGGGTTTTTTTATACATAAATATTCATTTAAGTCAACATTTAAAAATAACAAATTTGACTTGATGGGAGAGGGTAATACACATCCAAAAAAATATATTTTAGGCATATGAATTACGATTGATTCACATTGGTTAAACATGAGTTCCGCACCATCATTGTTTTTTAGCGCAAAAGTGTTTCATTTTTGCTTTCTTACTTTTACTTTCTTTTATTTTCCTTCGTTAAGTTAACTCGGAAACAGAGCATTATTAAGGTTGATGTGTCATTACTTGATTTTTGGCCAGTCACCTCATTTTTGAATTTTGAAGCCTAAAACCATGCAAACATTGATTTTTTAGACTTTTGAAGCCTAAAACCATGCAAATATTGATTTTTTAAACAAAAAACATGCGTCTTCGGCACTTCATGTGTATATATAAGTCTACGCGACATCTTTTTACCGGTTATACCTTCGTAATTTCGTATGATCATTTGTATGAGTCAAATGGGATAGTTTTAAGAAGTCATTGAATAACTATAAAAAAATGTTATAAGAACAATTTTCGTTTATTGTTGGGTTAGTTGTCACTTAAACCTAAGACATCGTGATTGTTGGGTCGCATAGATCACAATTTATTTTGTTATTTCTTCGTATTCAATATTTATTGTTACTTAAAAGTTAAAACAGACAACTAAATGTTTTTCTTTAAATGGCAAAAAGATGTATTTTATTGCTAAAAGACAACCATATCTGACGTGCCAAATATCCTAAAATCATTGTGCTGGAATGTTTTGAGTTAGCGGTTACTCCTACATATATAAGGGATGGCAATTGAACTCGAACTTGAACCCGAAGGGCAGGGGCGGACCCACATTGAGTGGGTCGGGGTCCACGGACCCCAATCTTTTTTAAAAAATTAGTAGATTCGGTATATTAATTTTTGTAAGGACCCCATAAAAATATTTAGTTGGACCCCATACTATCAAAAGCAAAGCTGTTGTGGTGGTTAATCCCTTGTTTGCTAACAAAGAGGTCATGGGTTCAAGTCTAATACCAGCCGATTTTTTGTTAAAATACACTTTTAAAATGTTAAAATGAATGAAAATTTACTCAATTTATGCCTTTGTGCTTAGACATGTGTTGTTTTGTTATTTATTTATCTTTTTTTTAAGGTTCAAAGCTCAATAAATCACCCCGACCCGACCCAAACGACGACCGACCCGAAAATTCTATCGTTTGGGTGTAAAAAATCCAAGTATCGAAAAAACTGGACCCCATTGGAAAAAAATCTTGGGTCCGCCACTGCCGAAGGGTAACCACAAAATTGACGTATCTGGGACGGGTTTAGGGTCAGTTAATCGGGTTTGAGACGGGTTCGGGATTTGTTGATATACCCGTTTACCCGACCCATTGCCATCATATCCTTAGAAGTGATCTCAACGATTATGGAAACTCATGTAACGAAACAAACATCTCGTATACAAAAACCAAAAGGAAATGGTTCTCCTCGGGGCAACCGAGAGCACCACGCTTAGCCACTAAGAACATACCCGTAACATACATAAACCACTAATCTCGTTTTTACGTGCTTGAATCTACTTCTGAATTAGAATATACGAAGGTCATCCCACATAAAAGCCCATATGAATCGACCTTCATAGATCAGTCTTGACATATAAGTAAAAAAAAAAAGAAAAATTATAACCTAAATACATTAATAATAGTAATATTTGGTAATGGTAATTTACCGACCTCCATTGTATGAATTAGATCGCTTAATAGCTGGAAATTCCTCTTTTTTTGTTTCTATTAAACTCCCACTGAAATATTCTTTATCCTCTGTGACAACCTGTTTTTTAACTCTTCGGTTCTTCCTCAAAACGACAGCGTCTTCCACTGTACCATCCTCCACACTGCCACGTGGCACCATCCTAGACTTGTAATGTGAAATCAACGAAAAACCCGGGTTATCTTTTCCATAAGCCCCCGGTCCACAATCTCTAAACGAAATCGACCCGCACGTAATCAGCTGCATCAGCACTGACGATGCTTTCACTTTGTTTCCAGCCGTTGGATTGGTTTTCAAGTTCTGATCTTCTGTTTCTGGCCGTAGGATTAGCTTACCGTCCGCTTTCATCCACGACTCTAGCGTTTCAGGGCTTGAATCGGACGGTGGTGGTGAAATTTCGTATCTTGTAAGCTCTGTGCTCTCGTTTTCTTGTTCTTCATTGATTTCTTCTTGTGTTTCTTCTTTGATCATCGCTTTACGGCGTCGGCGTTTGTCGTCGGTTTGTGTAGATGCGTCAGCGGCGGCGCCGGCGAGTTTTCCGGCGGATGAGTCACCGGTGTAGACTTTGTATTCGTGTAGATCGACTGCACTCCATGATTGATTCCTTCTATGCCTTACCACCGGAAAATCATCGTCGCCGGATTTTTCAAATTCCGGCGACAACGACGGTTTTCCGGCGGTAACAAGCTCTGATCCTTTGAGAACGTACTCTTGCCCGTTCGCTGGGTAAATGTAATCGTTTTCAGCCAAATCGTGCCACACGAATCCGTTTTTGTAACTTCTGTATATCGAAACCTAATCTATTAGCATTAGAAATCAAAATCATTATGTGAAATCCGTAACAAAATCGACGAGCTAACTAACCGTTTAGAAGACCACGAGTATAATGATGCCATTCCTTTTCCACGCAGAGAATCCAGGCGATCGATCACGTCTACACAATACATAAAATTTCACAAAGTAGATCAGGGTTTTCTATTCAGAAAGAGATACAGTGCAGTTTTATGCGTCTATCCTTATGTAATTTGTTGGTTGCTTTGGAAATTTTCATTAAAATGTCAAAATAACAAATTACAAACAAGTGAGGACAACAAGTTGTGCCACAACTCTTTTTAATCACAACAAATAACAGGTTTCAACGGGTTGTGAATAGTAATCTCTCAACGATTGAGAAATACATCATACCAACTTTTTTACCATAAAATCAAGAGTAAGGGCATGTTTGGCTAAGCTTTTTGAAACTAACTTATTGGCTTTTTGGAAAAGTCAGGATGGAGTGACATTTTTGAAAAGTCACTTTTCCACTCACATACACCCTCATTGCTAAACATCATTTTAGAGCTTATGACTTTTCAAAAAGCCAATAAGTTGTTTCAAAAAGCTTAGCCAAACATGCTCTAAATTATTTTTTTAGTCCCTGTGTTTTAGTAATTTTAACCACTTGAGTACAAAATCAAAAAGTTTAACTCCCTGAGTCCCTAACCATTTATTTTATAACATTTTGAGTCCAATTTTGTTCATTTTATAACGATCTGAGTCCTAAAAATTGGATTCAAAAGGTTAAAGTTTGGACTCAAAAGGACTCAAATGCTTAATGAAAATGCTTATAGGGACTCAGGTCGCTAAACTTTTTGCTTTTGGACTCAACTAGTTAAAACCACTAAAACACAGGACTCAAAAAGTAATTTACCCTAAAATCAATTACTAGGTGCAAGTCATTTCCTCTAACACGAAGACATAACAGAAGATAATAGATCACGACAACATTTAGTATTTGAATTGCAACTCACCTCGAAGATAAAGACCGTCAGGGGAAGAAAGGGGAACCTCAATAAAATGAGGATGTTCAAGATTACCATTTCTGGAGAGATAATAAACAACGGGGACTCTACGCGGTTTGTGGCTGCTCGGGTGTGGTTCGGTCCAGACAATGTTGTGTTCAGGGCTGCGTTCTGCACTTCTCGGGTCTTTCCACTTTCTAGAGATGTGGTGGAGCTCCGTTGTCTTCTTACCGGACCTTGGAATCGGATCCATTGACATTTTTTTGGTTCGGTGGAAGTAATGAGAGGAGAGAGGGGTTTATATTATTGTGTGTGTGAAAGGAGGGAAGGAAAATGCCATTTATTCAAAATTGGACGACACAGTTGACAGACTACCAAACAAAGAAAGGACTCGGGTTAAACCGAGGGCTACTCTGCTCTATAGTGCAAGTTTTTTACTTTTTTAAGATGTGTTGTTATAAGGTCCAGAATGGTTGTGCTTTAGACAGTTGTACATATAGTGTGTTGAAACTTGTACGGTGATGTGGTTAGGTGTTTGAACTATGAAGTTCACTTAAAAAAAAAAGTAGGCTAGCTTAAAATTTGGTTTTTTAATTTTGGTGAAATTTAATTTATATTTACTTATTTATTTATTTATTTATTTATGGTTCATCTTATTCTCACACCCTACCCTTTAACTTGTTCTCATACACTTTTTCACATTCTCTCTTATATGTACTAAGTATACAAAGAGGTGTTTATGAAAATTCACGTATCCTGTTCGAGCTTGAAAAGTGTACCCCTCCGTTTTGTTTTATTATTATTTAAAAAAACCAAATTAGTATTGAGCTCAATAAACCTAATTCCAAGTGGGCTAAATTCTAAAACATAAAAAATGATTTGAAAATGGGCTTATATTGGAAGTGGTATGTGTTTACTATTTAAAAAAAATAAAATATACGTATCAGATTTTTTTTAAATGGCATTCCCCAGAAATCGCGGGCCTTGTGTCGAGGTACTCCACGCACACCATCAAAGCCGCCACTGTATATACACAGATAATAAGAAATGTGTGAGGATATTAACATCCTTTATATATAGTGATTTATGTAATCTGTTTGACACGTAAATATTTTCTCGTTAAAAGAATACTTACTGCTTTAAATATGATAATTTAATCGCAAATTCATCATCTTTCCGTTGTCTCCTGTTACACCTCTCCAACATTAGAGTTATTGTTATGCATGGTGGTCCGTTGGTGGTGGGTCTTTGGTTGCGAAACGATGAAAAGTTATATCTTTACTGTTGTGAAAATGCTAGAATTAAATAAAATAATAATAATAATAGTTTTTTTTTTTAAACTCACATATAAAATTAACAAACCTTAGTTTCTTTACACAAAAATCATTCTCATCTCTTGTTCTCTACAAATATACAAAGAAACAATGAACCCAAACAACCTATTCAATCCAAACAAAACCAAGTTGAACCCGAATAATTTTTCGATTCGATTCATCACAAGTTTATTACCCATAATTAGATCTTAAGTTTTTATTTTTCATTCGTCACTTGGAATTATCAAGTTCCCAGTATCCAACAACTACAAACTTAACCTTAACCTGAGTTTTAAATAATAACAATCATAATATTTATAAAAAAATAACCACTGACAGACGTGTAATGTATGGTGAGGGAGTGATTTCCCTGCTTATCTTGCGTTTATGTGACAACCCGAGTTGTTATTTAAAAATTAATTTTATACTAAACGTGTCTTTATGGTTTATTATGATGAAAATCGGATATCAATAATTCGAAAATCGGATATCAATAATTCAATATAACAAAATCTATAAGACTAAAGGGTATGGAGATGATGGGTTTGGAGGGGATGAGCCGCCACGTCAGCGCCACGTCACCGGCTCATGTGGGATGGGCCTCCTTCATATTTGAGGGGGATGGAGGATGAGGCTACCCCACCTTATTATTTTATAATTTTCTAACTTTTAATTTATTAACTTAATAAAAAATTTATAAAAGTTAAAAAATACAACATAAAATAACATAAATAAAGTCACTTCATAACATAAAAAAAAATTACATTTCCTAAAAATAAAAAAACAACCTACGACGTCCATTTTTTCTTCACCTCTTCTTTCATCCTCCGATAAACCTAGGGCTCATCCTCCGGAACCGAGTCGAGATCCAACCTCATAATCCTAAAATCCTCCGCTCGAGAATAGTCGGCCGACACGGTTTTCTTGTGAGTGTATTTTTCGGCCGCGAACTCTTTGAACGAACGGAATTCGTTTATCAACTCGTCCATTTTCGCCGATGCCTTCGGGCCGCCCCCTCCACCCGAGCCGCCCCCTCCACTCGAGCCGGCCGCTTTGCGCTTTGCGGCCGCCTCTTTTTTTGCTTTATCCCTCCCGGTGGGACGTTCCGCCTCGTGAATGGGCAACACGTCCTCGTCATCTTCCGGGTCGTCGTTTATGTCGATTTGACAACGACCGGTGGAGCCTCCCGCACTGTAACTTCCGGACTCGGAAGTTTTAGTCCGTTTGGCGGATGCTACCTCATTTGGAATCGGCGTCCATTTTTGTTGTTTCCTTACTACGTTCAATGCTCGGAAGTGCGGGAAAGGCTTTGCATTTTGAGAGTCCCACTTAGCGATAGCAAGGTTATGAATGTCCGTCTCGTTACTCCCGCTAGGAGGATTCATGTAAATTTGGTTATAAATTGCGTTAAAGTTATTGATGATCTTGCTCATTTTACGCCACTTGCCCGAGACGGCCTCTATATCACGATCCGAGCTATGCTCCATAAGCTCATGAAATTTAGCCGTTGCGTTCTTCCAAAAACTATCACCCGTTTGATTGTTTCCTAAAAAATAATGCATTAGTAAAAATAAAAAATTTAAAACTTTTAAAATTTAAATTAAAAATTTAAACTTTGGTTCATACCGACTATCGGGTTAGTAGAGGACCTAGTAAACGCCATTGCTAGCGCCTCCTCCTCTACTTTCGTCCAAGGTCTCCCCGGTTTTCTCGAACCGCTTTTTGGCGCGGTTTCAGGTACGTTTTCAACCTTCTTCCCCTTCCCCTTGTTTTTTTTTTCGGGTGAGCTCTTGCGGTGGCGATTCGGGAACGACTTCATCATCATCATCGTCAAGTTGAACCGGTTGGGAAGTTGGCGGTTGCGATTGGAGTTGTTCAAACGAGTTGCGTTGCATGATTTGTTGTAGTGCTTGGTATTGTTGGAGTTGTTGAACTTGAGACATTTGTGAGAATGCGTTGGGTGTTTGTTGGAAACCCGAAAAAGGAAATTGCGGAGCCCCCCACGATTGATCCATACTCGGAGTGTAAGCGGGGGTCGAAAAAAAGTTAGGTTGGTTCGGGTTGTAATTATTCGGGTTGGGGTTGTTTGGGTTGAAAGGATTCATGATTTAGAGAAAAAGGTATAAAAATATGGAGTGTTTTTTATAAAAAAGGAAGAGAATTAGAGAAGAATGGGAGTAGAATGGGATAGAATTGTATAAAAATGGATGAGATATAGGGTATTTAAATTGAAAAATGATTTTTTTTTTTAAAGAAAAGTGCCGTTGGAAACGGCTAGTTTTTTGAAGTGGGGCCCCGTCTAATTCGTCTGAGGTGAGTCGATTGGGCCGAGCCGACCCTAAGGGGGGCGGTGTGGGGGACCGGCGCCGGTCCTAGCCGGGCCTAGCCGGCCCCCATACCCATTAGTCTAAAAAAAAAACCCTCCTCTAAAGCGTATAAACGACAAATAAGGCGTCAACGATGGTCTATCATAAAGAAAATACTTAAAAATACATATCTATGACAGTTTAAATCTCGTGACGGTGTTTGTCCTACAAACATTAAAAATAGTGTGCAAAAATGCAATGGGGTCAAACCGAGTTGACTTAAATTGACGACTAATATTATTTTGGACGGTGGTAATTAGCATTTAGCATTTCTTCTAACTTGAAAAGGACGGTGGTAATGAGCATTTAGCATTTCTTCTAAACTGGAAAAATGCCGTTGAGATCTTCTTGCTGCATATGGATGAGCATTTGATACCGGGTACTGAACCGGTACCATACCGGTGCCGAATTTCTCGGATCGAATTTTTTCGGTATCACTGCTCACTTTTTGGGATTTTCGATACCGGTATTGATAAAATACCGATTTTAACCATCATATATCGGTATCGTACCAGTCTTGTACCGGTACCGTAACGTACCGAACATTTTCGATACCGGTACTGATATCCAGTTCTAATAATTTTCAGTATCGGTACCATGCTCATCCCTTGTTGGCTATGCTCGACTATAGTCTCAATCCTTCCAAACAGTTTATTAAGATTAGATCTTGCACAAACATCATCTCAACAAAGTCACATGAAGTATTCAACGGTTGTATTTATTTGTCGGCTAGAGTTTGAAAATTTTTATACAAATCCAAAAAAAAAAAAAAAAAAAAAAAAATCAAAGTTATAAACTCGAATGTGATACACATAGTTATTTTGAAATGATACAAACTGTTTTACCCGGAAACATGTTTGAGTATACGGAATTGCATATTATAGCTTTAAAATTATAAACTTATAGCAAAAATGTGAATGTGTATTATAGCAAAAATGTAGATGTGTACAGTGTATAAAACAATTATATGTAAATTATAAAATTAGATGCTCGTTTTTTACTATTAAATTTGGATATAAATACTAGGGTCGGGTTCGTATACAAAGTCTAAATTTCTTAAATAATGTAAAAAGTCATAAAACACTATGATTTCAGCCATAAATAATTGCACAAATAACAGAGTGAAAACTACTAAAACACTATAGTCAAACCATAATAGTCTATAAAAGCTTCAAATAAACAAGTGGAGAATTATGAATATAAAACACAACATGCTAATTAACATAAAAGTTAAGCACAATAATGTTTGTTATTCGATATCCACCCGTTAATTTCTTAACAGACCCGTTGGAAGGGAGATCTACCCTTCGACCAGCTGACATTCTGGTCTTTGGATGGGTAGGAGGAAAACACGCATGTGTGATCTAACAGGGGTTTCCTCGCTTGTGGGCTTAGGGAGTAGTGCTTTCACAGTGGATTAGACTGCTTTAAAGGCTGATTCGGGTAAAGTGATCAAGCATGAGAAAGCGTGCCTTGACAACCAGCACATGTTTATCCCATTTGCTTTTGATACTTTTGGTTTTCTGGCGCCAGATGCTGTGGACCTACTTAGTCGAGTTCAAAGGGTCATGCATAGTAATGTTATGACCCCGAGATCTATGGACGTAGTTTTTAAAAGGCTTAGTTTTGCTATTAAAAAAGGGGTAGCGGCGCAGCTTGTAGCTCGTTTACCAACTATCTCGATGTAAATTATTATTCTTTTATAAAAAACACAAAGTACAATCCACATATATGATGTTTTAGTAATCTTCATTTTGTTATTTGTGGGTTTTAGGTGTGTTTTATGGTTGACATTTTAGTATTTTGTGACTTTTTAAAATTTTTAGAAAATTTAGACTTTGTAGCCAACTTTTAGCCATAAATACTAAAGTATAACATAAAACGCATTTAAATACCAGATTGTGAAAACACATTTGAATAATGGGCATATAAACGCATTTAAACAATTCAAACTGTGAATCAACTAGGTTAAGACGTACTGGCCCGTTTAGCTACACGTGGTCGCAACTCGCAAGTTAAGTTCGAAACTAACCCGAACCCATTTAAACTAAACTTAAATTTTCAAATGCATATAAGATTTAGACGTTTCAGAAAGTCACATTCAAAATGTGACTAGGAAAAAAACAAAAAAGCAACCAAGGTGCAAAATGGATTCAACATTTAAAATTTGTACAAGCATTTATATGTTTGATGAATTTAAGACCAAATAAGATAAATAACTTATCAAAGGGTCGAATTGGTTAATGATTAAAAAAATAAGTTACGTTTTAGAAGATCAAAATGGGGGTGTGTTGCTACAAGACTTTTAGTCAAGGGACTAAAATCTGGAACTGAATAATCAAATTTAAGCCTGGGAAAACTAAGATAGGTTCTACCGATAAAATTTCTCTAAGTGGTACAACGTTTTCAGATATACAATAGTGCTTGCAAAACAGTACCACCATTAGGGTATGTGCGCCCAATTAGATCGCCCACTTGGCTAATCTGGTTTGCGCAAAACCTGGTAAATGGGGCAATTCGTGTACACATTGATTGCGTGAGCCTGAAAGTATCTGCGTAGACGCCTCGAGGCATGGACAAGTGCTAAGACTAATTTTTCCATCACTGAATATCTTGTCTCTAAGTCTGTCAACACCCTACAGATATAATAAATAAGGGTCTATACTTTGTTGCATTCTACCAATAACACTGCCCCAATTGCCATGTCTGAAGCTTCAAGGTACATGATGTGGGGCTCTCCTTTGACATGCGCAATAAGCATGGGTAGCCTTGTCAGGTATGTCTTCATCTGTAGAAATGCTAACTCAGCTTCGTTTGTCCATTGAAATTGCTCTTTCTTAAGATATTTTTTTAGTGTTTTAATGAAAAGGATTGACATGTCTGCGCTACGAGTCTTCCCTTCAACACATGGGCTTCTTTTGAAGACGTTGGTGATGGCATCTGGGTGTTTGCTAAAACCCTTCCGAGGTGTACCTGAAAACCTTCTTTTTTGATTGTGACTCTTGAAAATTTTCCTTCCTCTATTACGAATGAGCATTTGCTTGGGTTCAGCTTCATGTAGAAGTTGCGCAACTTGATAAAGGTTTCTTAAAAGGCTTAGAGCCGCTAAAGGCTTTTTGTTAACACGTGTCGCATGTTGGTTGGTGTTCACTGAAATGAATTTTAAAGACGCTTCAGCAACATTGATTTCCGTAAGAAGGCTCGTGGTGGGGTTTCAACGAGCTATTTTTGAAAATTTGATCAGTCAATTGCTATTTTCGTTATTTTTCTTTTTAAATGGAAGATTATGTAGTGGATGTCATATCCATTTTAATGACTATAAATTATGTGTTTATACAATGTTAGGTTTTTTTTCTCTTACTATATACATTAACAAGTCTTTCTTGAATTGTTATAAAAAGTAAAAATAAAATTTAGAGTTAATTACACGGATAGTTTTTGTGACATGTTAAACCACGTCATAGATGTTTTTTTAAATGACAAAGTCATTATATTTAAAATAACACATTAGAAAGATGCTAGGGTGTAGGGTGAAGTTTCACTTTGTTTTTCTATCCAAACAAACAAAGTTGCTTTGATCTTCTCCAAAATTTTCTACATTTTCTTGTTGGTATTGTTATATACTCTATATAAATCACTAAATGATCTATATAATTAAGTCTAAATCTATACATAAAATAAAAGAAACCACTTTGAGGACACTTGTCATCATATTAGGCCATGCCTTATAGATAATTATAATTTTAGTTTAATCTCTTCTAATTAATAATAGATAATCCTCTAACTAAATATTATTTAGTTTAATTATTACTTTTATATTTATCTATTTACTTCAAATTCAAACTTAGTTATCTAATTTGATATTAGAGTAAATTACGATTTTGGCCCCTATGGTTATATCACTTTACCCTTTTAGCCCCAAAAGGAATTTTTTTAACATCTAAGCTCTCAACGTCTTTTTTTCTAACCCTTTTGGACCCTAACGTCTTTTTTTCTAACATTTTTTGTAGGGGCCAAAAGGGTTAGAAAAAAAGACGTTACCGTGTAATAAATGAGGTTTCTTAAAGATGTATTATTTTATTATTTGGTAAACAATATTACATTTATTCAACTCGTGTAAAACAAGCGGTTTTAAAGATATAACTGTTTATTTGGTATATAAAATTATATTTATTCAACTCGTACAATATGGTTCTTATAGATATAACTTTTTATTATTTAATATATAAAATTATATTTATTCAACCCGTGCAATAAAAGAGGTTTTTAAAGACATATTGTGTTATTATTTAGTATATAAAATTCATTTATTCGACCCGTGTAATACACGGGGTTATAACCTAGTTTTACATATATTATACTATATAATATAATTATTCTAAAATCTCCAAAATCAACACAACCTTGGAGTCAAATTACATATATTATACTATATAATTATTCTAAAATCTCCAAAATCAACACAACCTTGGAGTCAAAGTAGTTGGGAGAAGTGACTCGTTTGACAAAATAGTACGTGTTCCAAAAACTTCAAACACTTTGAATTATGTGTTTCGTGTGTCCACACAACACTAATATAAATAATTAAATGAATCTATTTATTAATTCATGTTCGTGAAGTACATAGATTTTTACAATCACACTTTCTATTTCTTAACCAAAATATAAAATTGATTTTCGTAACTATTAGTAGCTAATTTTAAAATGGTGTAATTGTGTGTGATTGATTGTTCTAAATTATGGTTTTACAAGAGGGGGGGGGGGGGGGTATTCGGCGTGGAGGGTGAAAAGCGTAAACTATGGGATTTTCGAAGTCCAACGAATTTATCCTAGATCGGCGCTTAATTTAATCAGAAGACGTCTCGTAACAAGATCTATTAACTGAGGTGCTATGTATTTTAATTATTCAATTTTAGGTTGCGTAATTC
>CM060397.1:181631789-181672222 GCA_030545235.1 Helianthus tuberosus | reverse complement strand
GCGCAAGGTTTATGGGACCATACTCCTTTCTTATTGAACCGTTTCTTCTCAAATCCTGTTTAGGACCGCTTCGCAGCCGCGCAGGGTCTTTGTTCAAGATGTTTTGGGATAAGGTTGTGGTATGGTCTTATGCGCCTGTGCAAGGTTTTTTGGACCATACCCCTTCAAATATATTAACTGAAACTATTATTTGAGTTAAGTTCACATACAAAGTGCCTTATCGTACAAAACGTATGAAAGGCATGAAAAAGCCAAAAAACGCGGTGGCATTTTCGTAATTATTTAGTCGTAAAATAATTATCAAAATTACTCTACAAATGATCTTGTAGGGTAATTTTGATCTTGTAGAGTAATTTTGTAAAATGCTTTTGTAGGGTAATTTTGATCTTGTAGAGTATCATAATTATTCTACAAATGATCTTGTATGGTAATTTTAATCTTGTAAGATAATTTTGTAGAGTAATTTTGATAATTACCATATAAGATCAAAATTACTCTACAAGAACATTTTACAAATTACTCTACAAGATCAAAATTACCCTACAAGATCATTTATAAAGTAATTTTGATAATTACCCTACGAGGAAATAATTACGAAAATTGTTGAAGAACACCAGAGAAATCAAGAACAATATTACACCAAAAACCACCGATTACTTCTTATTACAATCACTAACAACGATTACAAGAGTGTAATGTACAATGAGAAAGAAAAGACTAATTGTGCTTGTGACCTAATCCCCTATTTAACCTCTTCTAACAGTTAACAACCGTTAACAAACTAATTACATCATTAGCCTAAAGTTTCTGCACTTGACATATTCAGCCCCTCAACTATTGATGCCTTATTAAAACTAAAGAAAACATTATAAAAGAATATCCACCAGTTGACCAGGCTTGTTGACTTGCAATTTACTGATTTACCCTCAACAATCTCCACCTTAAATTGCAAATCAAACACTTCAACCCTTGATTCAACCAACACCAAACATTTCCAAACACTTTGAAAACTTCACACCTAGCATAGGCTTTGTAAACATATCAGCAGCATTATCATCAGTCCAAATCTGTTCAATCTTCACCTCTTTAGAATTTACAACATCCCTGATGAAATGCAGCCTAACATTAATATGCTTGGTACGTTCATGGTAAACACTCTTCTTTGACAGTTGCACTGCTCCTTGATTGTCACACACAACCACTGTTTTATCAAAAACAGCTCCCAGCTCAGCTACAAAACCTTTCAGCCATATTGCTTATTTAACAACTTCAGTTAAAGCTATGTATTCAGCTTCAGTGCTTGACAGGGCTACCACATGCTGAAGTGAAGCTTTCCAAATGACCAAATTACCCTTCACTTTAAAACCATATCCAGTAATTGATCTACCCTTGTCTTTATCCTTTGCAAAGTCTGAATCAACATATCCCAGAATCACTTTATCACCCTCTGATTTACTTCTGAATGTCAATCCTACTTCTTGAGACCCTTTCAAGTATCTCATCAGCCATTTTACAGCTTCCCAATGTAGCTTTCCAGGATTAGCAAGATACCTGGAAACAACACTGGCCCCATAACCAATATCTGGTATGGTACATACCATAAGGTACATCAAACTCCCCACTGCATTTGCATAGGGACACTTCTCCATCTGTTTGTACTCTTCCTCATCTTTAGGATAGTTTTGAGCAGATAACTTGAAATGATTTGCAAAAGGAATACTCACTGGTTTGCAGCTCATCATACCAAAGTTATTCAGTACCTTTTTTATATAAGAACTTTGTGTCAGCCTGAGAATACCCCTCTCTTTATCTCTGGTAATCTCCATACCTAAGATCTTCTTTGCTTCACCAAGCCCTTTCATATCAAATTCTGCCATCAACAGATCCTTTGTGTTCTTTATCTCCTCAGAATCTTGACAAGCCACCAGCATGTCATCAACATATAACAGCAGGTATACATATCTTCCAGGGCAATACTCTTTGAAATACACACATGCATCATAGCTACTTCTTTTGAAAGAATGGGGGACCATATATTCATCAAATCTTTTGTACCACTGTCTTGGAGACTGTTTCAGTCCATACAGTGATCTTTTCAACAAGCATACCTTATCTTCTTCTCCATTCTTAACAAAACCTTGAGGTTGACTCATTAGGATTTCTTCATCAAGATAACCATGCACAAAGGTTGTCTTCACATCAAGTTGTTCCAGTTCCATTCCCATGACAGCAGTCAATGACAATATTACCCTTATTGAAGAATGTTTAACTACAGGAGAAAATACCTCATTATAGTCTATCCCTGCCCTTTGAGTGAACCCCTTAGCCACTAGCCTGGCTTTGTATCTAGGCCCTTCAACCCCTGGTATACCTTCTTTCAATTTGAAGATCCATTTACAAGTGACTTTTTTCTGACCCTTGGGTTTATCAACAAGTACCCAAGTCTGATTCTTATGCAGTGAATCCATTTCTTCTTTCATTGCTACTTACCATCTTTCACTATCTTCAGATGCAATAGGTTCATTATAGGTCAAAGGTTCAGTACTATCTTCCAGCTCTGCAGCCATAAAGACATAAGCAGAGATATCTTCTTCATCTCTGAACCTTAAATAATGTTTTATCTGCCTTCTTGGTCTTTCTTTAGCAATGTTGTAACCAGGAGATTGACCCTGACTTGAACTTTCAGGCATTTCTTCTTCAGCTGAATTCCTCATATTTTCAGACTCCACCTCTATCTGAACATCCTCCTTATTGCTAAACACTAACTCATCTTCAACACTACCTCCCATAACATCTTTGTATTACACATCTTCTCTAAATGCCACTACATCTCTGCTATTAAACACTTTTGGAGATCCATTATCTACTCTCCACAATTTATGGCCCTTGACACCCTCTGGATACCCAAGAATGATGCCTCTCACTGCCCTTGGTTCCAGCTTGCCCTGTTTCACATGAGCATAAGCCAATGTACCAAACACCCTTAGGTTATCATACTCCTCCTTTTTACCAGACCACATTTCCATAGGTGTTTTAAGACCTATGGCAGTTGATGGTGATCTGTTCACAAGATAGGCTGCTGTAGTAACAGCTTCAGCCCAGAACCTTTTAGGCATGCCTTAACTAAGTAACATACATCTTACTTTGTTCAGCAGTGTCCGGTTTATCCTTTCCACCAATCCATTCTGTTGAGGAGTTCCTAGGACTGTTCTGTGCCTGGCAATACCATATTTTCTGCAAAACTGATCAAAATGATCATTACAGAACTCCAGACCATTATCTGTTCTCAGCTTCTTCACCTTTCTTTCTGTTTGAGTTTCTACCAAGATCTTTAAATCTTTCAAAAGCCTCATGTTTTCCTTTCAAAACATACACCCAAACCCTTCTTGAAAAGTCATCAACTATAGACAAAAAAAATACAAGGCACCCCCTAAAGACATGGTTCTTGCAGGCCCCCACAAATCAGCATGAACATAATCTAATATACCTTTGGTTGAGTGAATTCCCTTAGTAAATCTTACTCTGTGAGATTTGCCACGAATGCAATGCTCACAGAATCATGCTTCTCTTCCATCAAAGTTGCCAAGAACTTCTTGTTTCTTGAGTTCATTCAGCCCTTGATCACTTATATAACCAAGTCTTCTATGCAAGAGAACTGCATCACTTATCTTGGGCCTTTCAACAGAGCAATTTACTCCTTGTGACACCTTACCATCCAGCATATAGATGTTGTTCCCTCTTCTTGTGCCAGTAAAAATAACCATTGACCCTTTTATTATCTTGGCCTTCCCATTCTTTAGGTTCATACTGCACCCTTCCTTCTCAAAAATGCCAAGTGAAATAATGTTTCTTGTTAGTTCAGGGATGAACCTAACATTAACAAGTTTCAACTCAGTGCCATTTTCAAGTTTGATAACAACAATGCGCTGCCCTTGTACTTTACATGGTCTGTCATCTCCCAGTTTCACAGTTCCCATATCTTGCATTTCAATGTCTTGAACTCCTTATGAGGAGTCATATGATAAGAACCTCCTGAGTCTAGAATCCAATTATCATCTTGAGTTCCCACTAGACACAACTAGTACATCAGCACTTTCATACCCATCATTTTAACTATCTGGTGACCCCCCATGTTGACTCTTAGACCCTGAATCATACTTCTTCTTCTTGAATCTATCTGGACAATCTCTTTTAAAATGCTTTTCTGAATTACAGATATAGCATTTTCTTTTAAAATTGGACTTAGACCTAGGTGTATTCTTCCCCTTGAAAGATTTCTGTTCTGGCCTTCCCCTTACAACCAGACCCTCACCTATTTCTTCCTTAGAATCACTCCTCTTCTTAAGTTCTTTAGAATTTAAAGCAGCCAAGACTTCTTCCATTGATAATGAATCTCTCCTATACATAAGAGTATCAACAAAATGCTCAAATGACTGACGGAGAGAGGCTAAAAAATTATAGCCTTATCTTCATCATCAATGGACACATCAATATTTTCTAAATCCAAGATCACCTTATTAAATTCATCAGTATGATCTTCTAGACTTTTACATGATGTCAACTGGAAGGTGTACAACTTTTTCTTGAGATAGAGACGGTTTGCAAGTGACTTTGTCATATACAGGCTTTCTAGCTTAGCCCATATTCCAGCAGCAGAAGTTTCTTTTGACACTTCTCGCAACACCCGATCTCCCAGACTCAAAATGATGGCTCTATGAGTCTTCTCAAGAATATCCTTCTTTTCTTTATCAGTTAAACCCTCTGGTAACTTTGCCTCACCAGCCAGAGCATCTACGATCCCCTGATGAACCAATAATGCCCTCATCTTCACTCTCCACAACCCAAAATCGTTCTTCCCGTCGAATTTCTCCAATTCGAACTTAGTGGACACCATGGCGACTCTTTTCAATTCACAATTTTCTTGAATTGAACCCTAATTTCTCTGAATCGGAGCCAAACGCAGGCTCTGATACCAATTGTTGAAGAACACCAGAGAAATCAAGAACAATAATACACCAAAAACCACCGATTACTTCTTATTACAATCACTAACAACGATTACAAGAGTGTAATGAACAATGAGAAAGAAAAGACTAACTGTGCTTGTGACCTAATCCCCTATTTAACCTCTTCTAACAGTTAACAACCGTTAACAAACTAATTACATCATTAGCCTAAAGTTTCTGCACTTGACACATTCAGCCCCTCAACTATTGATGCCTTATTAAAACTAAAGAAAACATTACAAAAGGATATCCACCAGTTGACCAGGCTTGTTGACTTGCAATTTACTGATTTACCCTCAACAAAAATGTCACTGTATTTTTTTACATCTTCAGCCTATTCATATGTTTTGTATGATAAGAGTATTTGTATTTATCTTTTGTGTTGTTTTATAATTCTTAAATCCTTATTTTAAGTACAAGGTAATCATGTCTTAGTCAACTTCTACACCTCTTTTTCTTACATTATATGGCTTTTTTTTTTTGAAGGGTGACTTTCTATGTACAGGACCTATTGGTCACCGGGTTCATGTCGAAGACAATCCCCCGTCAGCCCCACTCTTCCGGACGCGATGTTCGATCGGGCCCCGGCCGTTGCGCAAGCTGACCTTCGCCCGGAAACCATACTGCCCTCACACGAGAGACTCGCTGGGGTAACAGCTGGGTAAAACCGGGTTGCCCTCAAGATCGCACCATGCCTCGGTAGGAACGATCCATCATTGGGACGTCCTCCCCCCGAATTGCCGCAGCCGGGTTTCGAACCTGTGACCTCCCAAAGGAAGACACAAGCCCAACCACATGGAACCAACTGGGCGGGGAGAGGATCACATTATATGGCTCTTTGATACGTGTACAACCAACTCACACGTATTTGTATTTATCTTTTGTGTTATTTTATAATTCTTAAATCCTAATTCTTGAATCCTTATTTTAAGTACAAGGTAATCATGTCTTAGTCAACTTCTACACCTCTTTTTCTTACATTATATGGCTCTTTGATACGTGTACAACCAACTCACACGTAACCATGCATCAGTAGACAGTAGTTTATTTCCCATTGTTATTTCATACGTAGTTTTGTAGTAATTAGTTAGTTGTTCTTATTCCAATTTGCTTAAGAGTTAGTGCGTTAGTGGCACTCTTTAATTTGCCGTTAATTTATTTTTATTGTGTAGCCCATAAGACCAATGGGTATGGGGTGCGTTAAAGGCCCGTCCCCCCCCCCCCCCCCCCCCTTCAAGGCTCGTCACACACCGCCCCCTTGGGGCCCGGCACGGCAAATCCGTCGGAATTCAGACGGTGGAGACGGGGCAAGGTGGTGGGCCCCCCATCTGACTTCTCTCACATCCGTTATATATATATATATTAATATATTATTAATGGTGGGGTAGTCTTGGCTAGTCCCCACACCCTTGGGTAGTCCCCAAAGAGACTATCCTCCTCCCGTGATTACGTGGTGCCTACGTGGCGGGTAGTCCTTTGGAGACTATCCTCCCCCATACCCAATGGTCTAAAAGGCCTGTGAAGATGTAGGAGTGGTATTATGAATTGAATCAAAATATTGTCATAAATAGTCTTATCCCATTTTATATTTCTTATGAAATTAGCCATCTCAAATCAGCTTTTTATCACTCTCTCTTGAGCACAGTGGCGAAGCTTGAAAATTTCCACCAGGGGTCGGAAGTCACTTGACCTAAAAATATATACCTAAAAAATTACTTTTATAAAACCGGGGGGGGGGGGGGGGGTCGAAAACGTATATAACTAAAAAAATCTACACGAAATGTACATACATAACACTACTGAGCGAAAAGTTCGAGGGGTCGGGCACCCCCTCCGACCCCTTCATAGCTGCACCACAGCTTGAGCACTCCTCAACAAATAGTCAAAAAATTTGGTTTTCCCACTCATAGTTAGGGCTGTTTAGAATTCGATTCAAATTCGAAAAATTTTAAATTTGACTTAATTGAATTTGATTATCAAGAATTCGTTTTGACAATCGAGAATTCGAGTTCGGTTCAAGTATATCGAATACGAATTAATAATTCTAAATTCGATTCGAAATTCGAGTTAAAATTATACAAATTTATTTCTTATATTTTCTTATAATACACATATAACTTTAATTTGTGCTATAGTATAGATCAATCTATAAATTTATTTATTTTAAATCTTAAAATAGCCCATTACTAAACCCATTATCAAGCCCATAACTTAAACCTAACCTAGCATCGAAACAAATTTATTCAAATTTATCCGAATTTGATTAGAATTCGAAATTTTAATCGAATTCGAATTGCAATTTTAATTTGAATACGAATTCGAATCGAATTGGCCAGTTTTAATCGGCTTAGAATTCAAGCAAAAAAAAATTATTCCAAAAATTAAATTTGAATAATTTGAAAATTCGTTATTCGATTCGATAAACACCTCCCTCCTTGGTATAACTACCAAAGTTTCACTTATTTATCATTTATACTGAGTCATTAAGCAATACAAGTAGATTACCGAACATGTAGTTTGCTTTTGGGTTCGGTTATTACCATTTGATTTTGTCGACTGATTCGGGTAATTGTTCGGTTTTCTGTTACCAAAGTATCTTGAAATCGTAAAGATTTATGTTGTGGTTTTGGTTCAGGACCTCTTGGGCTTTGATGCTCAAGCTTTTTATTAAGCCCACTTTTTGTGTCCATTAGGCCGGTTTCTGCTGATTAATAAATCTCTTGACTTCTCAAGAAAATACATAAAAACTTTTCATGATGCTCAAGCTTTGATTAAGCCCACTTATTTGTGTCCGTGGTCCAGTTTTTTTTTTTTTTAACGGCAAATGTTACATAACACTACTCTAAAATTACATTAAATTTTACCCCATGCCAGGAATTGAACCCGGGTATCTTCCCTTTTGGTCCAGTTTCTGCTTATTAATAAATCGCTTAACTTCTCAAGAAAATACAAAAACTTTTCATACTATAAATAATATTGTTTAAAATTTTATTTTTATGAACTAGTTTTCTTACTATAAATAATATTGTTTAAAATTTTATTTTTTATGAATTAGTTACAAATTAAATATTTATTAGCAGTGGAACCTCCATAAGCAGAAGTGCAGAACCAAGCGGGTTGGTCGAGGATAAGGCACCTTTGATGAGTTTTTTTATAGAAATTTATATAAAAAACATATTAAGTAAAAGATGTGGTAGGATGATTAATACTTTACTTAATTTTTTAATAGCTTAATTTTTGTCACCGATGAGATTTGAACACTCACTATATGAAAAGAAGAAAGCTTATATAAACACCTTAATACTGCTAGGCCAAAGGCCCTTTGATATTATTACTTATGATCATGTGTTTTTAGCTTTTCTAATTTTAATTGTTTTATTCTTACTATTATAATTAACTTTAAACTCATTTTTTCTTATAACTTTTATTATATGAAATTGAATTACGCAACCTAAAATTGAATAATTAAAATACATAGCACCTCAGTTAATAGATCTTGTTACGAGACGTCTTCTGATTAAATTAAGCGCCGATCTAGGATAAATTCGTTGGACTTCGAAAATCCCATAGTTTACGCTTTTCACCCTCCACGCCGAATACCCCCCCCCCCCCCTCTTGTAAAACCATAATTTAGAACAATCAATCACACACAATTACACCATTTTAAAATTAGCTACTAATAGTTACGAAAATCAATTTTATATTTTGGTTAAGAAATAGAAAGTGTGATTGTAAAAATCTATGTACTTCACGAACATGAATTAATAAATAGATTCATTTAATTATTTATATTAGTGTTGTGTGGACACACGAAACACATAATTCAAAGTGTTTGAAGTTTTTGGAACACGTACTATTTTGTCAAACGAGTCACTTCTCCCAACTACTTTGACTCCAAGGTTGTGTTGATTTTGGAGATTTTAGAATAATTATATAGTATAATATATGTAATTTGACTCCAAGGTTGTGTTGATTTTGGAGATTTTAGAATAATTATATTATATAGTATAATATATGTAAAACTAGGTTATAACCTCGTGTATTACACGGGTCGAATAAATGAATTTTATATACTAAATAATAACACAATATGTCTTTAAAAACCTCTTTTATTGCACGGGTTGAATAAATATAATTTTATATATTAAATAATAAAAAGTTATATCTATAAGAACCATATTGTACGAGTTGAATAAATATAATTTTATATACCAAATAAACAGTTATATCTTTAAAACCGCTTGTTTTACACGAGTTGAATAAATGTAATATTGTTTACCAAATAATAAAATAATACATCTTTAAGAAACCTCATTTATTACACGGTAACGTCTTTTTTTCTAACCCTTTTGGCCCCTACAAAAAATGTTAGAAAAAAAGACGTTAGGGTCCAAAAGGGTTAGAAAAAAAGACGTTGAGAGCTTAGATGTTAAAAAAAATGTTAAAAAAAATTCCTTTTGGGGCTAAAAGGGTAAAGTGATATAACCATAGGGGCCAAAATCGTAATTTACTCTAATATCAAATTAGATAACTAAGTTTGAATTTGAAGTAAATAGATAAATATAAAAGTAATAATTAAACTAAATAATATTTAGTTAGAGGATTATCTATTATTAATTAGAAGAGATTAAACTAAAATTATAATTATCTATAAGGCATGGCCTAATATGATGACAAGTGTCCTCAAAGTGGTTTCTTTTATTTTATGTATAGATTTAGACTTAATTATATAGATCATTTAGTGATTTATATAGAGTATATAACAATACCAACAAGAAAATGTAGAAAATTTTGGAGAAGATCAAAGCAACTTTGTTTGTTTGGATAGAAAAACAAAGTGAAACTTCACCCTACACCCTAGCATCTTTCTAATGTGTTATTTTAAATATAATGACTTTGTCATTTAAAAAAACATCTATGACGTGGTTTAACATGTCACAAAAACTATCCGTGTAATTAACTCTAAATTTTATTTTTACTTTTTATAACAATTCAAGAAAGACTTGTTAATGTATATAGTAAGAGAAAAAAAACCTAACATTGTATAAACACATAATTTATAGTCATTAAAATGGATATGACATCCACTACATAATCTTCCATTTAAAAAGAAAAATAACGAAAATAGCAATTGACTGATCAAATTTTCAAAAATAGCTCGTTGAAACCCCACCACGAGCCTTCTTACGGAAATCAATGTTGCTGAAGCGTCTTTAAAATTCATTTCAGTGAACACCAACCAACATGCGACACGTGTTAACAAAAAGCCTTTAGCGGCTCTAAGCCTTTTAAGAAACCTTTATCAAGTTGCGCAACTTCTACATGAAGCTGAACCCAAGCAAATGCTCATTCGTAATAGAGGAAGGAAAATTTTCAAGAGTCACAATCAAAAAAGAAGGTTTTCAGGTACACCTCGGAAGGGTTTTAGCAAACACCCAGATGCCATCACCAACGTCTTCAAAAGAAGCCCATGTGTTGAAGGGAAGACTCGTAGCGCAGACATGTCAATCCTTTTCATTAAAACACTAAAAAAATATCTTAAGAAAGAGCAATTTCAATGGACAAACGAAGCTGAGTTAGCATTTCTACAGATGAAGACATACCTGACAAGGCTACCCATGCTTATTGCGCATGTCAAAGGAGAGCCCCACATCATGTACCTTGAAGCTTCAGACATGGCAATTGGGGCAGTGTTATTGGTAGAATGCAACAAAGTATAGACCCTTATTTATTATATCTGTAGGGTGTTGACAGACTTAGAGACAAGATATTCAGTGATGGAAAAATTAGTCTTAGCACTTGTCCATGCCTCGAGGCGTCTACGCAGATACTTTCAGGCTCACGCAATCAATGTGTACACGAATTGCCCCATTTACCAGGTTTTGCGCAAACCAGAGCTGTCAAGAAGATTAGCCAAGTGGGTGATCTAATTGGGCGCACATACCCTAATGGTGGTACTGTTTTGCAAGCACTATTGTATATCTGAAAACGTTGTACCACTTAGAGAAATTTTATCGGTAGAACCTATCTTAGTTTTCCCAGGCTTAAATTTGATTATTCAGTTCCAGATTTTAGTCCCTTGACTAAAAGTCTTGTAGCAACACACCCCCATTTTGATCTTCTAAAACGTAACTTATTTTTTTAATCATTAACCAATTCGACCCTTTGATAAGTTATTTATCTTATTTGGTCTTAAATTCATCAAACATATAAATGCTTGTACAAATTTTAAATGTTGAATCCATTTTGCACCTTGGTTGCTTTTTTGTTTTTTTCCTAGTCACATTTTGAATGTGACTTTCTGAAACGTCTAAATCTTATATGCATTTGAAAATTTAAGTTTAGTTTAAATGGGTTCGGGTTAGTTTCGAACTTAACTTGCGAGTTGCGACCACGTGTAGCTAAACGGGCCAGTACGTCTTAACCTAGTTGATTCACAGTTTGAATTGTTTAAATGCGTTTATATGCCCATTATTCAAATGTGTTTTCACAATCTGGTATTTAAATGCGTTTTATGTTATACTTTAGTATTTATGGCTAAAAGTTGGCTACAAAGTCTAAATTTTCTAAAAATTTTAAAAAGTCACAAAATACTAAAATGTCAACCATAAAACACACCTAAAACCCACAAATAACAAAATGAAGATTACTAAAACATCATATATGTGGATTGTACTTTGTGTTTTTTATAAAAGAATAATAATTTACATCGAGATAGTTGGTAAACGAGCTACAAGCTACGCCGCTACCCCTTTTTGAATAGCAAAACTAAGCCTTTTAAAAACTACGTCCATAGATCTCGGGGTCATAACATTACTATGCATGACCCTTTGAACTCGACTAAGTAGGTCCACAGCATCTGGCGCCAGAAAACCAAAAGTATCAAAAGCAAATGGGATAAACACGTGCTGGTTGTCAAGGCACGCTTTCTCATGCTTGATCACTTTACCCGAATCAGCCTTTAAAGCAGTCTAATCCACTGTGAAAGCACTACTCCCTAAGCCCACAAGCGAGGAAACCCCTGTTAGATCACACATGCGTGTTTTCCTCCTACCCATCCAAAGACCAGAATGTCAGCTGGTCGAAGGGTAGATCTCCCTTCCAACGGGTCTGTTAAGAAATTAACGGGTGGATATCGAATAACAAACATTATTGTGTTTAACTTTTATGTTAATTAGCATGTTGTGTTTTATATTCATAATTCTCCACTTGTTTATTTGAAGCTTTTATAGACTATTATGGTTTGAATATAGTGTTTTAGTAGTTTTCACTCTGTTATTTGTGCAATTATTTATGGCTGAAATCATAGTGTTTTATGACTTTTTACATTATTTAAGAAATTTAGACTTTGTATACGAACCCGACCCTAGTATTTATATCCAAATTTAATAGTAAAAAACGAGCATCTAATTTTATAATTTACATATAATTGTTTTATACACTGTACACATCTACATTTTTGCTATAATACACATTCACATTTTTGCTATAAGTTTATAATTTTAAAGCTATAATATGCAATTCCGTATACTCAAACATGTTTCCGGGTAAAACAGTTTGTATCATTTCAAAATAACTATGTGTATCACATTCGAGTTTATAACTTTGATTTTTTTTTTTTTTTTTTTTTTTGGATTTGTATAAAATTTTTCAAACTCTAGCCGACAAATAAATACAACCGTTGAATACTTCATGTGACTTTGTTGAGATGATGTTTGTGCAAGATCTAATCTTAATAAACTGTTTGGAAGGATTGAGACTATAGTCGAGCATAGCCAACAAGGGATGAGCATGGTACCGATACTGAAAATTATTAGAACTGGATATCAGTACCGGTATCGAAAATGTTCGGTACGTTACGGTACCGGTACAAGACTGGTACGATACCGATATATGATGGTTAAAATCGGTATTTTATCAATACCGGTATCGAAAATCCCAAAAAGTGAGCAGTGATACCGAAAAAATTCGATCCGAGAAATTCGGCACCGGTATGGTACCGGTTCAGTACCCGGTATCAAATGCTCATCCATATGCAGCAAGAAGATCTCAACGGCATTTTTCCAGTTTAGAAGAAATGCTAAATGCTCATTACCACCGTCCTTTTCAAGTTAGAAGAAATGCTAAATGCTAATTACCACCGTCCAAAATAATATTAGTCGTCAATTTAAGTCAACTCGGTTTGACCCCATTGCATTTTTGCACACTATTTTTAATGTTTGTAGGACAAACACCGTCACGAGATTTAAACTGTCATAGATATATATTTTTAAGTATTTTCTTTATGATAGACCATCGTTGACGCCTTATTTGTCGTTTATACGCTTTAGAGGAGGGTTTTTTTTTTTAGACTAATGGGTATGGGGGCCGGCTAGGCCCGGCTAGGACCGGCGCCGGTCCCCCACACCGCCCCCCTTAGGGTCGGCTCGGCCCAATCGACTCACCTCAGACGAATTAGACGGGGCCCCACTTCAAAAAACTAGCCGTTTCCAACGGCACTTTTCTTTAAAAAAAAAAATCATTTTTCAATTTAAATACCCTATATCTCATCCATTTTTATACAATTCTATCCCATTCTACTCCCATTCTTCTCTAATTCTCTTCCTTTTTTATAAAAAAACACTCCATATTTTTTATACCTTTTTCTCTAAATCATGAATCCTTTCAACCCAAACAACCCCAACCCAAACAACCCCAACCCGAATAATTACAACCCGAACCAACCTAACTTTTTTTCGACCCCCGCTTACACTCCGAGTATGGATCAATCGTGGGGGGCTCCGCAATTTCCTTTTTCGGGTTTCCAACAAACACCCAACGCATTCTCACAAATGTCTCAAGTTCAACAACTCCAACAATACCAAGCACTACAACAAATCATGCAACGCAACTCGTTTGAACAACTCCAATCGCAACCGCCAACTTCCCAACCGGTTCAACTTGACGATGATGATGATGAAGAAGTCGTTCCCGAATCGCCACCGCAAGAGCTCACCCGAAAAAAAAAACAAGGGGAAGGGGAAGAAGGTTGAAAACGTACCTGAAACCGCGCCAAAAAGCGGTTCGAGAAAACCGGGGAGACCTTGGACGAAAGTAGAGGAGGAGGCGCTAGCAATGGCGTTTACTAGGTCCTCTACTAACCCGATAGTCGGTATGAACCAAAGTTTAAATTTTTAATTTAAATTTTAAAAGTTTTAAATTTTTTATTTTTACTAATGCATTATTTTTTAGGAAACAATCAAACGGGTGATAGTTTTTGGAAGAACGCAACGGCTAAATTTCATGAGCTTATGGAGCATAGCTCGGATCGTGATATAGAGGCCGTCTCGGGCAAGTGGCGTAAAATGAGCAAGATCATCAATAACTTTAACGCAATTTATAACCAAATTTACATGAATCCTCCTAGCGGGAGTAACGAGACGGACATTCATAACCTTGCTATCGCTAAGTGGGACTCTCAAAATGCAAAGCCTTTCCCGCACTTCCGAGCATTGAACGTAGTAAGGAAACAACAAAAATGGACGCCGATTCCAAATGAGGTAGCATCCGCCAAACGGACTAAAACTTCCGAGTCCGGAAGTTACAGTGCGGGAGGCTCCACCGGTCGTTGTCAAATCGACATAAACGACGACCCGGAAGATGACGAGGACGTGTTGCCCATTCACGAGGCGGAACGTCCCACCGGGAGGGATAAAGCAAAAAAAGAGGCGGCCGCAAAGCGCAAAGCGGCCGGCTCGAGTGGAGGGGGCGGCTCGGGTGGAGGGGGCGGCCCGAAGGCATCGGCGAAAATGGACGAGTTGATAAACGAATTCCGTTCGTTCAAAGAGTTCGCGGCCGAAAAATACACTCACAAGAAAACCGTGTCGGCCGACTATTCTCGAGCGGAGGATTTTAGGATTATGAGGTTGGATCTCGACTCGGTTCCGGAGGATGAGCCCTAGGTTTATCGGAGGATGAAAGAAGAGGTGAAGAAAAAATGGACGTCGTAGGTTGTTTTTTTATTTTTAGGAAATGTAATTTTTTTTTATGTTATGAAGTGACTTTATTTATGTTATTTTATGTTGTATTTTTTAACTTTTATAAATTTTTTATTAAGTTAATAAATTAAAAGTTAGAAAATTATAAAATAATAAGGTGGGGTAGCCTCATCCTCCATCCCCCTCAAATATGAAGGAGGCCCATCCCACATGAGCCGGTGACGTGGCGCTGACGTGGCGGCTCATCCCCTCCAAACCCATCCTCTCCATACCCTTTAGTCTTATAGATTTTGTTATATTGAATTATTGATATCCGATTTTCGAATTATTGATATCCGATTTTCATCATAATAAACCATAAAGACACGTTTAGTATAAAATTAATTTTTAAATAACAACTCGGGTTGTCACATAAACGCAAGATAAGCAGGGAAATCACTCCCTCACCATACATTACACGTCTGTCAGTGGTTATTTTTTTATAAATATTATGATTGTTATTATTTAAAACTCAGGTTAAGGTTAAGTTTGTAGTTGTTGGATACTGGGAACTTGATAATTCCAAGTGACGAATGAAAAATAAAAACTTAAGATCTAATTATGGGTAATAAACTTGTGATGAATCGAATCGAAAAATTATTCGGGTT
Source organism: Helianthus tuberosus (assembly GCA_030545235.1). Taxonomy (NCBI): domain Eukaryota; kingdom Viridiplantae; phylum Streptophyta; class Magnoliopsida; order Asterales; family Asteraceae; genus Helianthus; species Helianthus tuberosus. The sequence continues at coordinate 181,656,592 of CM060397.1, read as the reverse complement.
CAACTTGGTTTTGTTTGGATTGAATAGGTTGTTTGGGTTCATTGTTTCTTTGTATATTTGTAGAGAACAAGAGATGAGAATGATTTTTGTGTAAAGAAACTAAGGTTTGTTAATTTTATATGTGAGTTTAAAAAAAAAAACTATTATTATTATTATTTTATTTAATTCTAGCATTTTCACAACAGTAAAGATATAACTTTTCATCGTTTCGCAACCAAAGACCCACCACCAACGGACCACCATGCATAACAATAACTCTAATGTTGGAGAGGTGTAACAGGAGACAACGGAAAGATGATGAATTTGCGATTAAATTATCATATTTAAAGCAGTAAGTATTCTTTTAACGAGAAAATATTTACGTGTCAAACAGATTACATAAATCACTATATATAAAGGATGTTAATATCCTCACACATTTCTTATTATCTGTGTATATACAGTGGCGGCTTTGATGGTGTGCGTGGAGTACCTCGACACAAGGCCCGCGATTTCTGGGGAATGCCATTTAAAAAAAATCTGATACGTATATTTTATTTTTTTTAAATAGTAAACACATACCACTTCCAATATAAGCCCATTTTCAAATCATTTTTTATGTTTTAGAATTTAGCCAACTTGGAATTAGGTTATTGAGCTCAATACTAATTTGTTTTTTTTTAAATAATAATAAAACATAACAGATGGGTATACTTTTCAACCTCGAACAGGATACATGAATTTTCATAGACGTCTTTTTGTATACATAGTATATATAGAGAGAGAATGTGAAAAAGTGTATGAGAACAAGTTAAAGGGTAGGGTGTGAGAATAAGATGAAACATAAATAAATAAATAAAAATTAAATTTCACCAAAATTAAAAAACCAAATTTTAAGCTAGCCTACTTTTTTTTTTTAAGTGAACTTCATAGTTCAAACACCTAACCACATCACCGTACAAGTTTCAACACACTATATGTACAACTGTCTAAAGCACAACCATTCTGGACCTTATAACAACACATCTTAAAAAAGTAAAAAACTTGCACTAGAGCACAGTAGCCCTCGGTTTAACCCGAGTCCTTTCTTTGTTTGGTAGTCTGTCAACTGTGTCGTCCAATTTTGAATAAATCGCATTTCCCTTCCCTCCTTTCACACTCACAATAATATAAACCCCTCTCTCCTCTCATTACTTCCACCGAACCATAAAAATGTCAATGGATCCGATTCCAAGGTCCGGTAAGAAGACAACGGAGCTCCACCACATCTCTAGAAAGTGGAAAGACCCGAGAAGTGCAGAACGCAGCCCTGAACACAACATAGTCTGGACCGAACCACACCCGAGCAGCCACAAACCGCGTAGAGTCCCCGTTGTTTATTACCTCTCCAGAAATGGTAATCTTGAACATCCTCATTTTATTGAGGTTCCCCTTTCTTCTCCCGATGGTCTTTATCTTCGAGGTGAGTTGCAATTCAAATACTAAATGTTGTCGTGATCTATTATCTTCTGTTATGTCTTCGTGTTAGAGGAAATGACTTGCACCTAGTAATTGATTTTAGGGTAAATTACTTTTTGAGTCCTGTGTTTTAGTGGTTTTAACTAGTTGAGTCCAAAAGCAAAAAGTTTAACGACCTGAGTCCCTATAAGCATTTTCATTAAGCATTTGAGTCCTTTTGAGTCCAAACTTTAACCTTTTGAATCCAATTTTTAGGACTCAGATCGTTATAAAATGAACAAAATTGGACTCAAAATGTTATAAAATAAATGGCTAGGGACTCAGGGAGTTAAACTTTTTGATTTTGTACTCAAGTGGTTAAAATTACTAAAACACAGGGACTAAAAAAATAATTTAGAGCATGTTTGGCTAAGCTTTTTGAAACAACTTATTGGCTTTTTGAAAAGTCATAAGCTCTAAAATGATGTTTGGCAATGAGGGTGTATGTGAGTGGAAAAGTGACTTTTCAAAAATGTCACTCCATCCTGACTTTTCCAAAAAACCAATAAGTTAGTTTCAAAAAGCTTAGCCAAACATGCCCTTACTCTTGATTTTATGGTAAAAAAGTTGGTATGATGTATTTCTCAATCGTTGAGAGATTACTATTCACAACCCGTTGAAACCTGTTATTTGTTGTGATTAAAAAGAGTTGGGGCACAACTTGTTGTCCTCACTTGTTTGTAATTTGTTATTTTGACATTTTAATGAAAATTTCCAAAGCAACCAACAAATTACATAAGGATAGACGCATAAAACTGCAGTGTATCTCTTTCTGAATAGAAAACCCTGATCTACTTTGTGAAATTTTATGTATTGTGTAGACGTGATCGATCGCCTGGATTCTCTGCGTGGAAAAGGAATGGCATCATTATACTCGTGGTCTTCTAAACGGTTAGTTAGCTCGTCGATTTTGTTACGGATTTCACATAATGATTTTGATTTCTAATGCTAATAGATTAGGTTTCGATATACAGAAGTTACAAAAACGGATTCGTGTGGCACGATTTGGCTGAAAACGATTACATTTACCCAGCGAACGGGCAAGAGTACGTTCTCAAAGGATCAGAGCTTGTTACCGCCGGAAAACCGTCGTTGTCGCCGGAATTTGAAAAATCCGGCGACGATGATTTTCCGGTGGTAAGGCATAGAAGGAATCAATCATGGAGTGCAGTCGATCTACACGAATACAAAGTCTACACCGGTGACTCATCCGCCGGAAAACTCGCCGGCGCCGCCGCTGACGCATCTACACAAACCGACGACAAACGCCGACGCCGTAAAGCGATGATCAAAGAAGAAACACAAGAAGAAATCAATGAAGAACAAGAAAACGAGAGCACAGAGCTTACAAGATACGAAATTTCACCACCACCGTCCGATTCAAGCCCTGAAACGCTAGAGTCGTTGATGAAAGCGGACGGTAAGCTAATCCTACGGCCAGAAACAGAAGATCAGAACTTGAAAACCAATCCAACGGCTGGAAACAAAGTGAAAGCATCGTCAGTGCTGATGCAGCTGATTACGTGCGGGTCGATTTCGTTTAGAGATTGTGGACCGGGGGCTTATGGAAAAGATAACCCGGGTTTTTCGTTGATTTCACATTACAAGTCTAGGATGGTGCCACGTGGCAGTGTGGAGGATGGTACAGTGGAAGACGCTGTCGTTTTGAGGAAGAACCGAAGAGTTAAAAAACAGGTTGTCACAGAGGATAAAGAATATTTCAGTGGGAGTTTAATAGAAACAAAAAAAGAGGAATTTCCAGCTATTAAGCGATCTAATTCATACAATGGAGGTCGGTAAATTACCATTACCAAATATTACTATTATTAATGGTAAATGGTATTTAGGTTATAATTTTTCTTTTTTTTTTTTACTTATATGTCAAGACTGATCTATGAAGGTCGATTCATATGGGCTTTTATGTGGGATGACCTTCGTATATTCTAATTCAGAAGTAGATTCAAGCACGTAAAAACGAGATTAGTGGTTTATGTATGTTACGGGTATGTTCTTAGTGGCTAAGCGTGGTGCTCTCGGTTGCCCCGAGGAGAACCATTTCCTTTTGGTTTTTGTATACGAGATGTTTGTTTCGTTACATGAGTTTCCATAATCGTTGAGATCACTTCTAAGGATATGATGGCAATGGGTCGGGTAAACGGGTATATCAACAAATCCCGAACCCGTCTCAAACCCGATTAACTGACCCTAAACCCGTCCCAGATACGTCAATTTTGTGGTTACCCTTCGGCCTTCGGGTTCAAGTTCGAGTTCAATTGCCATCCCTTATATATGTAGGAGTAACCGCTAACTCAAAACATTCCAGCACAATGATTTTAGGATATTTGGCACGTCAGATATGGTTGTCTTTTAGCAATAAAATACATCTTTTTGCCATTTAAAGAAAAACATTTAGTTGTCTGTTTTAACTTTTAAGTAACAATAAATATTGAATACGAAGAAATAACAAAATAAATTGTGATCTATGCGACCCAACAATCACGATGTCTTAGGTTTAAGTGACAACTAACCCAACAATAAACGAAAATTGTTCTTATAACATTTTTTTATAGTTATTCAATGACTTCTTAAAACTATCCCATTTGACTCATACAAATGATCATACGAAATTACGAAGGTATAACCGGTAAAAAGATGTCGCGTAGACTTATATATACACATGAAGTGCCGAAGACGCATGTTTTTTGTTTAAAAAATCAATATTTGCATGGTTTTAGGCTTCAAAAGTCTAAAAAATCAATGTTTGCATGGTTTTAGGCTTCAAAATTCAAAAATGAGGTGACTGGCCAAAAATCAAGTAATGACACATCAACCTTAATAATGCCCTGTTTCCGAGTTAACTTAACGAAGGAAAATAAAATAAAGTAAAAGTAAGAAAGCAAAAATGAAACACTTTTGCGCTAAAAAACAATGATGGTGCGGAACTCATGTTTAACCAATGTGAATCAATCGTAATTCATATGCCTAAAATATATTTTTTTGGATGTGTATTACCCTCTCCCATCAAGTCAAATTTGTTATTTTTAAATGTTGACTTAAATGAATATTTATGTATAAAAAAACCCTACTTGAGCATTATCCTGATTTTCCCTAATATAAATTATTTTTAAAGATAGTATAAAAAAAAAAACCCTACTTGAGCATTATCCTGATTTTCCCTACTATAAATTATTTTTAAAGATAATAACATAAATAGTTTTCATCGGTTGACCATAGTCACACATTTGTAGTCTAAATTAAGCTTGCAGGTTTGGATTATGTGATGCTCATCTCGTAACAAGTTTAGGTCTAAGATTAACTTCTATATCAAAAAAGTACGTAAAGTCTGTGCAAAATTACTATTTTACTATTTTAATATACTACACGCACTATTAACGCCATATGGTCTCTTTCAACCGATCAAGATCTACCTCTGTCATATATGTAGTTTTCGTATAGAAATTTTTTGGTATATACGTTTTCAACCCCCCCGGTTCTAAAGAATTTTTTGGGTATATACATTTCTGACCCCCCCCCCCCTCCCCCGCGGTCTTCATTGTCAAGCTTCGCCACTGAAGATGAGACTATGAATGGTGGCAATTAATAGCGTAACTTAATTCAAACCACATACAGTATTTGTATAATCAACACTCACTTTTATCATATAATTTTTTTAAAAGGAAAATTTCATTAACACTAAAACACCACCCGAAAACCGGACGGCACACAACAACGACACAACTTGACACTACATGATTATAACTCTACACCAATTATCCTAAGACAAATCTTTTCATCTCGATCTATTTTTGACCCAAAAATACCCAAAAGAGCGAACTTCACTAATGATATCGGCTATCGATACATAATTACAAATCTACACAATTATCCTAAGACAAATCTTTCCATCTCGATCTATTTTTTACCCAAAAATATCCAAAAAAGCGAACTTCACTAAAGATATCGGCTATCGAGACTTGTTTACCCTCAAACCTACAACCATTTCTCACCTTCCAAATACTTCAACACGTAATGATCAAAATGCCTTGAAACACCACTTTTATCATATCTAAATCACTAACTAGCTTAATATTCTAATTGATACATCAAACAAAAATAATTTGTCCATGTGTTTTGAGTAAAGTAGGTTGTTGAACTCCATCAATAATCAAAGAGTGGATTTAGTTTCTCAAGACACAAAAAGTCAAACCAAGTAAGTTTGTCTTGTCTTTATGAATCCAAACTTTAAACTCAAAAATCTTGACCCACTTGTAGTGGAGTGGTGGAAAGAACTTTGGGTTTCCTTGGAGACCCGGGTTCGATCCCCACCTGTTACATTTGGGGGTAAATGACCCCAACCTTGGTTGAGGGGTCATGGCAATGATGGATAAGAGCCTTGAGTGCGTAATAGCCCGGGTTTGAGTCTTGAGCCGCACACGAGTTTTCTATTACAGTGCGGTTACTCCGGCTCTTGAGTGCGGAGGCTGCAACGGCAGTCAAGTGGCTGTCGGCTGGAAATTTTCTCGTGGAGCGCCTATGGTCAACCTCGGATGCCTCGCCCGAGGGGGACTAGGGACCCATGCAATGTGGGTGTGATCCTCTCGACTGTTGGAGTCAATCGCCGTTCAAAAAAAAAAAATCTTGACTGCACCTAGCACAGTGGGCCCACCTTGTTGGGGATCCATGTGATGTATCTTCTCTCTGGGTGTGATCATGAACAACAGCTATGACAACCCAAGCTGACTCTTTGCAAGCTCCCGTTAACTATAGCATGCCAAAAGCTGGAGGCTTTACATAAATGAGGTTTTGTCTTGTTAGTTGGGTGAAATAACTCTTGTCGTTATGTTAATATTATTTTTATAATAGCACATATTAAAATAAGGTTGAATGTTGTTGTTTATGAGAAAAGACAAGGATGTAACATTACATGTGAGAAACATCAGAGAAACATAATTATATAATCCTCAAGTTTGTGTATTTATATGTTTTATTGTTGATGTTGATTTTGTGTCTTTTCATTTTAAACAAGCTTATATCTCTGTAGACATTACATATATAAGTTGATTTCACGCATCTTTTTTTATATCGCATATCATTAGGAAAATGATCAAACTATACAGTGTAGAGAGGCTTGAAAATGAGAAACTATTGGACATATGGACGACACGTAATCACGCATCAGAAAGTGGCATGGTGCAAAAAAAAAGAGGTGTGAGATGGGGCGTGGAAGAGTGACGTTATTAATCGACACGTGGCACACACTTTTTGTTATTATTTTATATTAACAAACTATTAAAAATCTATGTAATTTTACAAGACATCATTAATACTAATATAATGAATAACTTTAATAAAAAAAGATTACATAATTAAAAAAACCCGAAAGTTAAAAAAATAACCGAAACTAATTAAAAAAGCAATACTAAGTACGATATTTATCCATTATTTCTTGTTTCGCTTTCTCGTACATTGCTCGTTCTTGTACTTTGCCCACGCCATAGGGGTTGTTCGGATCGAAGTTGCGGTTGTGTGGATGCATGATTTTTTATGTAAAAAGTAGGGAGATTTTATAAAGTATAGAGTTGGTTAGAAGAAAATAAGGTGAAAATGGTGAAAAAGTTGAGGTTTTTTTTTGTTTTTTATATATATACAAGGAGTATATATATTTTTTTAAAATGAAAATCTTTTTTTTTTTTAATTTGTGGTGTTGGGTCCAACGACTACTAGCCACGCCAATAGACAAACGCCACATCGACCCAACCATTGCCTCAACGCCGGTGGAAAACGGTCCGACCACACACAACGCCGTTCCCGGGTGGTGTGTACGGCGTGGAAATGCATAAACGCCCCCAAACCATGTCCACACCGTGTGGTCTAAGAAAGTAAATTATATACACCAAACTAAAGTGGACAGTGTCTTAAGAAATTACGATAGTGTGTGTATAGCAGAAGTCGATTCAAATATCACAAATTGCAGTGATCTGGACTATGATCTTAGCGGAAACGATAAGGTCAGGTTTATATCTTTAATATATAGAGATAAAAAGGTTAAAAAAGGGGTTGGTTCCGGTACACAATGTCCTTAACCTAATAAAGATAGGAAACAGGGTCAAACGAACTTCAATTAAACTCATTCTAGCGACGTTGGTACCAACTCGTCAAACGCTAACCAGAAACCCTTGCCCCTTAACGCTAAACTCCTAAAGCTAAACTCTAAACCCTAAGTTAAATCCTAAATTCTAAACTATAATCCCTAAAAGCTAAGTCCTAAAACTAGACCCTAAAAATTAAACTTTAAACGCTCGTTTTTTTACCTTTCAGATCTATTTCCATTTGATATGTCTTAACTAAAAAGTTTATGTTTTAGACCATGGGGTATGGTCCCCTTTCCCCCATCTCCACATCACCTGCACCTCATCACCTTCTTCTTTCCCTTCCTCTTTTCCATCAATAAAAAAATGGCTTCCCCATCCATCTCAATCCAATAATATTAAGAGAGAGAGAATCAAGAGAGAGAGAGAGAGAGAAGAAGAAAAAGAAGAAAGAGGCAGACGGGGAGAATTCCCCGAGCTCACTGACGGGAGGGGCGGTGTTCCCCGTCGGGGATGAGCGCCACCTCACCTCACTATCCCGATCACCTTCCCCGACCCACACCATGCAGTCTTAGTTTTGTACATTAGTAATAGATTGTACACAGATTTTATTATACTATAGATATATAGAATTTGAAAGATACCTTATATTGTATTTATTACTTTAAATTAACAACTTTAGCTGTGGTTTGTAGGTTTTATTAAGGTTAAAACTATTCATATACCCAATTTGCTTATTTGCACACCCTCTATCTTGTATATGCCTCGTATAGGCTTATACGGAACATATATGGTTACATCAAACTCAGTGTCTGACTCATGTCAGCTCTGATTTGCATGTTCCTATACGCCGCGTACACGCCTATACGTGGCGTATAGGACCCCTCGTATAGGTCTCGTATATGACTCTTGCCCATATATGCCACGTATAGGCCAACATGCGGCGTATATATGGGTTTTTATTACAAACATTTTATACAATATTAACGTTTTAGCAAACTTTTATAAAAAATAAGTTTTCTATATTAAATAAAAAAACAAGTATAGGATACGATACAACACATGTATAGGCCTATACGAGACTTATATTATACACTATATGATACGATACGATACGATACGATACAATACGATATTATAGGATACGATACAACACTCGTATAGGCCTATAGGTGTAGTATAGGTCCCGTATAGGACTATACGTGTGATTTATGTCCCGAATACGCCTATAGGCCTATACAAGACCTATACGAGACTTATACTACACTATACGATACTATAGGATACGATACAACACTCGTATGGGCCTGTAGGTGTAGTATAGGTCCCGAATATGCCTATAGGCACATACAAGACCTATAGGGGACCTATACGAGACTTATACTATACATTATACGATACGATACCATAAGATACGGTACAACACCCGTATAGCCCTACAGGTGTAGTATATGTCCGATATAACACTCTAGGTGTAGTTTAGGGCACGTATAGGCCTATACTCCTATACAAGACCTATAGGGGACCTATATACGAGACCTATATTAAACTATATGATACGATACTACATCCATAGGCCCATACAATGCCTATACGAGACTTATACTACACTATACGATACGAGACTATATGATAAGATACAACACTCGTATAGGCCTGTAGATGTAATATAGGTCTCGTATAGTACTATAGGTGTGGTTTAGGTCATGTATAGGCCTGTAGGCATATACAAGACCTATAGGGGACCTATATGAGACTTATACTCTACACTATACGATACGAATGTGGTCCAAAAGACCATTATAGCTTTGTTTTGCCCCCAGTCTAGCCCTAACTCAGGGGTATAATAGTCTTTTAAACAACCATAGACGTCCTGTCTAGCCCTGTATGCGTCGTATATTTTTATTTTAATTTTTTGTTTTCTCTTTTTAATATTAGTCTTATTTATTTTAAAAAGAGAAAACAAAAAATAAAAATATATGCAGCATACAGGGCTGGGCGTCTAGTGTGGCCCAAAAGACCATTATAGCCCTGTTTTGCCCCTAATCTAGCCCTAACTCAGGGGTATAACAGTCTTTTAAACAACCCCAGACGCCCAGTCTAGCCCTGTATGCGGCGTATATTTTTATTTTTTTGTTTTCTCTTTTAATATTAGTATTATTGATATTAAAAAGAGAAAACAAAAAATATATATATATATATGCCACACACAGGGCAAGACTGGGCTTCTAGTGTGGTAAAAAAGAGCATTATAGCCATGTGTTGCCCCTAGTCTAGCCTTAGCACAGGGGTATAATAGTCTTTTAAACAACCCTAGACGCCCAGTCTAGCCCTGTACGCGACATATATTTTTATTTTTTTTTTGTTTTCTCTTTTTAAAAGTTTGCTAAAACGATTAAAAAAATAAAAAATAAAATGGCAAATTACCATTTTAGCCTTGAGACACCCCCATTCTAGGCCTAACTCAGGGCTAAAATGATAATATGTCATTTATAAAAGAATTTTTTTAAACCCCTTTATATACATACGCATCATACAGTCCTATACTAGACATATAAGAGAAGCAAAAAAAGACCAATTTACCCATGCGTACATCCCCAAATCATGGGTAAAATAGTCTTTTTCGTCTATACGCTTTATATAGGCATATACGGGGCATATAAGACAAAATATGACATAATCAGAAATTATCTTGGAAATTGAAAAAGGTTATACGCGACGTATAGACCTATACGAGACGTATATGAGGATGCGTGAGTAGGCGTTTGGGTGTATGAATATGTATACCCTTTATTTGACTTTTGTAAAAGATTCTTTGAGACTTTTGTTTAAAAGTTAAATAATTTGATTAAATTATTCATCTTGTGAGACTCACTTTTGGGAACTAAAAGTAAGTTGCACTTTAACTTTCGTTCAAATTTAAAACAAAAAAGGCTATAACTGAAGTAGGCTTTATGTGTTGGGAATATTGGTGATACAAGAAGAAAATACAAAAGTGTTATAGTGATATCTTTTGCAGTTTTGCTTGCAAAGTCTTGAAATAAGAAACAAATGGAAGATTTAGGCTTGTGATATATTACGATTATTTTATGATAGATTCATATTTTTTTATTTCGTTTGAGAATCATATAGATATACAGCATACAACAATTACAACTGTTTTAGTAAATTATTACATGAACTAGATGTGTATTAGCTCTACTATAAAATGTTAGAGTGAATTTCAAGGATTGTCCTTTATCTTTATACTCATTTTCAGACGTTATCCTTTATGTTCAAAATTGACGAGTTTTGTCCTTTATGTTTTCATATCATACACGTTTTGTCCTTTAGGTTTAATCCAATTTGTTTTTTCAGTTAAATTTGGTCATGTGCTTTGCACATAAGGGCATTTTTGTCAATTCAAAGGTAAGTTCAACGGCAGATTTACAGCTCAAAGCTTATGCAACCTTTAAATTGATAAAAATGCCCTCATGTGCAAAGCACATGACCAAAATTAACTGAAAAAACTAACTGAGTTAGGCCTAAAGGACAAAACGTGTATGATATGAAAACATAAAGGACAAAACTCGTCAATTTTGAACATAAAGGACAGCACCTGAAAATGGGTATAAAGATAAATGACAATACTTAAAATTCACTCAAATATTATTTGTTTAATCAAAGAAAACATGTATCCACTCTATTTGTAGAAAATTTAAACACGTGATGAGGAAAGGAAAACTATATCTAAAGAAGGTGGCTTCAAAGATTATCAGAAATGAGCAAACAACATATGTGGAAGGCATAATATCTTTTATGGTCACATGATGGTTAACAAAGTTCAATCCTAAGTGAAAAAGACAAAAAGAAAATGTATGTTATTAAGGTGGATTTTGATAAAGCGTTTTAACTTTATTAATTCAAGCTTCCTCTATTCGGTAATGAAGCAAATGGGTTTTGGGGAAAATGGCGAAAAATGGATTTTGTGATAGTTAGGGTGGAGGGATCACTCATAGCATGAGATGAGGATGATGAGTTGTAACTTGGGTACTCATGTGAACACCATTCATCCCTCTTGGTACCGAGAATTAGGGGTGTTCAAAAAAATCAGGATCCGATATCCGAAAACTATTTTTTTATAAATATATATAGTATACGAGCCTTGTATTTAGTTTGAAATCTAGTAAAAATAGTAAAATAATCGATTCAGATGTGGATTTATGAATGTTTTTAGTTATCAATGGTGAAAATTTGTATCTTCTTAGCTTCCCTCCGGATTTTATGTAACAAACTTTCATCGTTCAAAAAAAAGTTGTAGACAAGAGGAGATGGAGTTGGAATGGTTGTTAAAAACAATGATTGATTTCAGGCGTTTTCATTTGACAATACATTAGACCTTGCGTAGTGGGGCGCGAAATACCCCCATAGCGCCGAGATGGCGCCGGCCACACCGGGACGAAGGGCGCTATGCCCAAAAAAATTTCTCCGGCGCGATGAATTTAGCGCCGCGATGGGGGGAGAGTTTCAATCTTGGACCAATCAGAAAAAGGGTATTGTTTTTATAATTATTTAATAAAAACAAAAATTAATAATTAGGTATTGATGGGTAGGGGCGTTATGACTACGGGCTCAAGTGATATAACGCCCCATAAAGCCCCTGTGTGACGTGGCACGACACGTGTCGCATAACGCCCACAAAGGGGCTTTATGACTACGGATGGCCTTAGTCTCATGTTTGTCTTGTTTATATGTTTGTAGGTCTTGTCATAGTTTTGGTTTGCTTTGCTTTTTTTAATGTATATTCCACCCACGTCATGTACTACTACAAATTACATTCAACTAGGGGTGTGCAATAACATCCGAATCTGAATTATCCGAAAATCCGAATTCAAATTATCCGAATTTTCGGATATCCGAAAATTCGGATAATCCGAATTTTCGGATTCGGATAGTGATTTAAGAAACTTTCGGATATTTCGGATATCCGATATCCGAAACTTTTTTTTTTAAATAAGTGAATCGTATATATGTATATACCTAATAAAACCCTAATTGTTTCTCGTCCCCTTTTATCAGCCACTCCCCCACCTACCTGTACTCTTCGTCTGTTCTTATCTCCTCTGAAGATCTGCAACATCAGTAAGCATCAAAGATTCAACCAGCATCGAAGGTTTGAAGTAGAAGAACTTTAAAAGTTGAAGAGCTACAATAATCGACAATTTGTATTTGTGAAATCTACGAACCCACTAAGTCACTAACCTATATTCATCGAAATTTTAAAGTAGACTCCGTAAGAATTTCAATTTTACTAATTCATTTCTTGAATTAAACCTACTGATTCCTCTAAGACCCCTTCATTTAAGTTTGAGTTAAATACTTGGTTGGTCCCTGTGGTTTGCAAAAATTTCAAACTTGGTCCTAGTGGTTTACTAATTACACGCGTGGTCCCAAAAGTTGTTAAAAATGAACTCGGTTGGTCTTCTGACCTAACCTCTATTAAATTTCTCAGTTAACTATGTATGAAATAACTATATTACCCTTGAACAATTAAAAGAAATAAAAAATATATATAAAGAAGACTCATCTTCTTCAACCTCTCCAGATCCCCATATCCAGATCTTCCAATCCCCATCTCCAGATTCTCAATCCGACAATATATAAAGAAACTCATCTTCTTCAACCACAATCTGTAAAACCTCAAGGACCATGTTATTGTTATTTCCTTACACTCGAAAATGGGAGGCATCAACTATGGCCACCATTGATGAACTTACCCTCATTGTCAAGAAACCGAATGCTTCTGGTGATCAGCACAAATGCGATGTGAATCACGACGTTCTTGCGGTGTTCTTCTCCACTGGAGGGTACATTGGAAATGTATACCATGAGTTCAACGATGGGCTGATTCCGTTATACATTACTTCTCAGAAGTACAACAAGAAAGTTGTGTTTGTGATTCTTGAATATCATGATTGGTGGATAACGAAATACACGAATATCCTCACACATCTTTCGGATTTTGAACTGATTGATATTAGTGGTGATAAGATGACTCATTGTTTCTCAGAGTCCATTGTCGGATTGAGAATTCATTGGTGAAGAATAGAGAGAATCTGGAGATGGGGATTGGAGGATCTGGAGATGGGGATCTAAAGAGGTTGAAGAAGATGAGTCTTCTTTATATTTTTTTTATTTCTTTTAATTGTTCAAGGGTAATATAGTCATTTCACACATAGTTAACTGAGAAATTTAACAGAGGTTAGGTCAGGGGACCAACCGAGTTCATTTTTGACAACTTTTGGGACCACGCGTGTAATTAGTAAACCACTAGGACCAAGTTTGAAATTTTTGCAAACCACAGGGACCAACCAAGCATTTAACTCTTTAAGTTTTTTTAACTTGCTGATGCAAACCAAACCTACGAACCCATAAATTAATAGTTTTTTTATTCAATTTTTTTTAAATCAGATTTGTTTGCATTCTTATTTGTTCTATAGATCCGTAATATTTTGGTTTGAACTTTGAACAGGTTTTGATATTGATGTTGATTTTTTTTTTGTTGAATTTGTTACAGATTGTTTTAAATGGATACCCGTTGAATTATCCGAATCCGTATCCGAAATTTCGGATATCTGAAACATCCGGATACCCGAAATTCGGATATCTGAATTTTCGGATATCCGGTTTTGAACACCCCTACATTCAACTCACATTTGAACTCCACCGCACCTAAACACATTAAAGAGCGTTTGTTAATAAACCTTTTATTATATATTCGTTTTTTAACGTAATTATATATTCGTTTTAAACTTATTATATACGCTTTGAAAAAATAAACCATATGTAGTAGCATCATAGACAAATCGCAAGGCGTTTGTTTACAATAGAGATTCTGTTGGAAACAATAAGTTGTTTATTAATTCAGTCGCAAACATTATTAGTTTACAGGGTTCGTATATGGTTTAACTTCTTGTGTGTGTTTCGGGATAATGTTGAAACACCTCTAAAAGTTCAAGGGTGGTATTTGATAGTATTCACAAAATTAAGGGTTGCAGTTGTGTTTACAGGTGTCTTCAAGGGCTGAAGTTGAAGTTCTTATTCCTCGACGTATAAAGGAATATTGGATTTTGGATGAGCATCATCACAGAACACTAACTATTGCGAGAACAAAGGTAACAACTCTAAAATACTAAATTTTGGGATTTAAAGTACAAATGTTTTAAATTTTATGTTTCTTATATTCATATGTGTATTATATATACGTGAAAAACTAATGATTTTAACCTACACATAGCCTACATGCATGTTTGTAATTTAACCTAGATGTGTGTAGGTTATACAAAAAAGTGAAAATTTTTCTATATTTTGTTTTGAATTCTAGTGTAAGAAACAATAAATCTTATATTTGTAACATTTTCATTTATTTTCTAGGTTTTTAGGATAGAAAAAATGGGTGATTCATTGTGTTCTGCGTGTTCTCGCAATATTTATTGTTCTGCATAAAACCTTCCCCATTGGATTTTAATAATTTCAACTATTCGTTGTAGGCCGTCAACAGTCTCAACTTTAAAAATAACCACTGACAGTCCTAACTTTTAACATATTGGCCTCCAATAGACCCTGACTAACAGAACCCTAATACCGTTAGTCTCCGGTCGCCGAAAAAACGTTTTTTGGCCGGAAAACTCATTTTTGGCCGGAAAACTCAACATTTTGTCCCGAAACTTTTTGTAACCTTATTATGGACCTTTGGGAACCTTTTTATAGTAAAAGACACAATTATTAAAGTCGGCGGAAAACTCAACTTTTTGGCCGGAAAACTCAACATTTGCGTTCCAAACCTCTTTGTAACCTTAGATCGGACCTTTAGAAACCTTTTTCTGGACAAAAACCGTTTACCGGTGACCGGAGACTAACGGCGTTAGAGTTCTGTTAGTCAGGGTCCATTTCTGTTAGTCAAAGTCAAGGTCAAAGTCAACGACCGATCGCGCAACTTGATTAGTAATGAATTCGTTTTATGTGTTTATTTTAGTTGTATTATGTGGAGTAAGTGTCAATAATCACAGTGATCGACGTGTGTTATTCGCTATTTAATCGATGTACGACTGTGAACTATAGGAAGTAACAATGCGATAAAGTCAACTAAACGCTAATCAATCTAACCTAATCAACATCGAATCGCAATCGAACTCGCAACTCGAATTACGCATTTTGGTTATTGTTATACGTGTGTGTGTGCCTTATGTGTTACTTGTGCATGTTTATTTATGTTATGTGTGGTAATCAATCGAAACGCAATCTAAACTCAATCGCAATCGAACTCAATCACAATCGAAACAGTATGGTAATTGGTGGAGAAGAGACAGTGCAAGATATGAGTAGTTGGGATTAAAAGTAATTTGACTAGGAAAATCTATCGCATCGCTCGCAATCGAAATCGAAACGGCAAAACTCGTCGCGCCGAGCACTCGAATCAGGTGCCAGCCGGCCGGATTGCCATCCGACCGGGCTGCAACCCGAGAGAAGTGCCATCCGACCGAGGAGCCACTCGGCCGGGTTGCCACCCGGACGAGATGCCATCCGACCGATCAGCCCTTTCCATTTTGGGAAACCCTATAAATACCCCTTGTCACTCTCAAACTTACTACTTTTGGCAACTGACGTCCGACCAGCTCGTGCTCCCCACCTTTTCTTTGATTTCTCTCAATTCCGGTAAGATCTCGTCATAAATCTTGTACTTCCTTAATCTACACGCACTCCTACACCTTTCTATCCTTTGAATCTTAACTTTTAACCGAGAAATCATCGAGATTTAAGGTGTTCTAGGATGACGTCATCATGTGTTCTTGAAGAACTTCATGTTTTAGCCTCAATCCACCAAGAACAACTTAGATCTAACCGACTTCCACATAAACTAACAAAGATCTTTCATAGATCTAGACATATTCACAATAAAAAGGATTGAAAGATGGTTTTCCAACTTTCTTTCAACTCTTTTACACTCAATGCACTCAAACCCGTTGGAATCAGAACTACTACTGATCGTCTACTCGTTCTTAGTGATGCGTCAGTGCTAGATCCAAGTTCCATTTGTAGGATAGTGATTTCGGGTTTGGACATGGACAACCGTCTCGGACCGTGCGCCGCCGGACTTGGGTGATTCCTGTTCGGTCAGGTTATTGGGACGAGATGGGGTTCCCATTGTTTAAACCAGCCATTGCAACGTCTCACTCAAGTTACAACACTTCAAGCAAAACCAAGAAACAACACGAACAGACCATTGGGACGAGTTGCTGTCCGACCGGACTGCTGCCCGACCGGGTTGCCATCCGCTCGATCCACTGTCCGATCGGGTTGCATCTTGACTCATTTAAAACTTAAAAATTTTCAACATGTTCAATAACAGGGTTGCCACCCGACCGGATGGACATCCGACCGAGTGACCACCCTGCTGTGAACTTGCTCTCTCTGGGAAGCCTCGCCATTCGAGTCGCCACCCGATCGAACGACCGTCCGATCGACCGATCTGAAAGGTAGAGATTCAATGTTTTCAAAATACTACAACGAAAACTTCAAAAGACAGCCATCATACACAAACACATCCTTCTCAAAGGGAGAAACAATCCACTCGAACAGTCATCCGACCGGACTGCTGTCCGACCGGACTGCTGTCCGAACGGATTACCACTCGCACGACTGGCCGTCTAATCGAATTACCATCCGATCGAACTGCTGTCCGACTCACGTGTACTTTGCATCGTTTTGCGCGTCACTTATCGTTATACCATCGTACTGTTCAGGCTAACCCTACTCTCTAGCGCTCCCTTCAATCCACCAATCGTTGTGAGTATACTCGATCCCTTTTTGCTTTACGCATTTTTGGGTGTTACATACGTTACTTAATCTAAATCACATCGAACACACTACGCAATACTTTTAACGCTAACCGTTACCGCATGTTATACGTGACTTAATGAATGCTTGTTTGTTACGTTTACACATGGAATGCTGTCTACCTGCCTTAGCAACGATAGTACTATAGTTTGGACTCAGCACCCGCTCACGCGGGGGTTGTTAAGGACAATTATTTGCATGGATTACAGTGGTGATCATGTATTACGAACTGCCTTGGGCAGTCAACCCGCAGTCATTGGTATCGATAGGTTCCTGTCGGTAACTAACATGCCTCATTTCACTCTGTGTACGTGCTGGTTATGCGTAACGCTTTCGAACTCTATATGCTATTATCAAACTTGCATGCTCACATTTACACTATGTGTATTGACTTTATTTTAACGTATGTGACAGGTGCTTATGATGCTTATCTGCTAGGAAATCGAGGCTAGAATAAGGTCTTAGAGGCCAACAAATAGTTGTCTGTACAAATGAAATCTGAGTTGTCGAAATAGAACTATTTTCATAGATTTTGTCTGTAATAATTTGTTTACCTTTTGAGACATGGTATGGGACTTGTTACTTTAAATTGATTGGTAATGATAATTGTTATGGAAACGTCTGGACAATCTGTTTCTCTCAGTGCCATGCCCCGATGTTTCCGCCATCGGTTGGGGTGTGACAGATTGGTATCAAAGCCATAACTATAGGGAATTAGGCAAGACTCGACCTAGTCCGGGTCGATGTCTTAGAGACCTAGTCTATAGTTAGGAACCAACAGACCGACTCGTACATATCCTGTATGGGTTTGTACAAGCTTACTTGCTATTTCTCGCTATTCTCACCTATGCTACACAATCATTGCACTCGAAATTTTAAAAAATGAATGAGCGATTAAGTCGAGATTAGGTGTGAAAACCGCAAACTCTCGACCAAATTACTTATTCAGCCCACATTTTTATCTATAAACACGAGACTTTGCGTTGAACCAGGAGTGAAATCCATACTTTGGCGCATAGTTCTCTTTTATTTTATCAAAACAGGAACGAAGTTGTAAAGCCAGGGGTGAAACCCTAACCTTGACGACTTGATTCTGACTTTTACTTGGTTTTACCAAACTCTCACCAAAGTCTCGACGGACTCCAACGACCTGAAGTCACGGTATGACTAACGGGATACGTGCCAAACGTCCAAGAATCGAGGCAAAAGCACAGTTCTGAAAGTCAAAATGTGCACAACAAGTCCTTGAGAATAGTCGAATCACTTTGGTTAGTCAATGTCTAATAGCCGCAGACGATTCATTTCTCGATTTTTATGTGTTTCGATTTTGAGCCCGCAACTGCTGACTCTGATGATTCGTCGATTTTATGTGTCTGTATGTGTTTACCTGCTTACGTGTTTAATTTTTTTGGGATTTAATCGATTTTCGCCTTCACTTTGATCGACACGCACGGCTCGCACTACATTTATATCTCAAAGCGCTGACAAATCGCTAATTTTTTTTGAAACCATATAACGTTGTGAATGTGTTTACAAATGTTGCAAATAAGTGAAAATGAGGACTATTCTTATATATTACAATGTTCCCCTAACCCAACGTAGTTGATGACTACCATATTATTCTTATGTGGTCATTTTCTTGCCAGAGTGTTATGGTATATAGTTACCACAAAACATGTGATAGACAATTATTTATATAATTTTATCCGTCCTTCTAATTCTTGTATTGTTTTATGAAAATATGTCTTCTCCTTACAGTACAAAGTAAAATATTTTTATATATAATTAAAATTTACTAAATAAGTATGATGACTTAATTTATATACATTAACAAGTTATTATCATGGTTGGATATTGGTTAGTGCTGCCTTGTTTAAGCATAGGTGATCAGTCCATGCCTAACTAAGGCTAGGCTATTCAATACCTGCCACTGACAATAACCCTAGTACCTAAAAATAATACTAACACTATTACTATTAATATATTACTATTAATAATAAAAATATTAATTACCCATAATAAATAACTAAGCATAAATTTAAATGAGAGTATACCTCCACATAATTTTTTATACATATATATATATAAATATAAATTCTTCACCTCAATGGTTTAACAAAATTTATTGACTCGATATCAAAGAGTCATTGTTTTGCAATAATGCGGTTCACAGTGCAAAAAGCGGAATGATATTTGAGTTTGGATAAAACAACAAATTAGAATGAAGCCCTCTAGTGGTCTTCATAAATCAAACGAACCACATGCGTAACAAACAATGCATGTGTAACGTGGGGATTTACCAAGAAATGAAACAGATCAATATTCACTACTATGAAAGAATTCCTCATGGTATGATGATCATTAGAGAAATAGAAACGCGAAAGTCAACTTATTATATGCAAAAGTCAGAATTTCAACGAAAGAAATATACTAACTTTATCTGGAATTTCGTGTGATAACCGTTGTTAAGTGACATTACCAGGGAATGTCGAATAAAATGAAATAAGTAATTTGCAAAGGTATGTGATTCCTTTTGCAGTGATAATAATTATGACTCTGATTAGACTGTGCAGTGTGCACTAATGGTTGCGAAATCTTGTTACAACGTACCTCAACGATATTCATATCGTTTGTAGGATCACATGGCAAAGTGCTTCTTTTTTATTAGTAGTTTTTCTACTAACGGAATTAGTATTGGTGTCATCGTGCCTAATTTATATTTTCCAAAGGTCTTGCCTTGGAAGTAGTGTGTGATATACTTCGACGTCTGTGGACGTATAATTTAAGTTTCATGTGTTTTCTTGTGCACTAGCACAACTTTACTTGCTTCGTACTTGCGTTAATAGTTTATGGTAACGCATTGGAAATTCTTATACTTTTGATGGTATCCCAACTTAATGGGTTTCCATCGTTTAATTTGTAGCATGAGTTACGAGACAGGTGATCAAACGAAATAATGTTTGATATCGGAGAAGAGATTCCTGATAAAGAAATCTAGACACAGATGCTTATGCTTTATTCCAAATTGACTTTTGGAATTTCTTATAGATATACATATCTATATAATCACATATTTCACATGCTGTAATATACATACCCGTAGTAAGGTCAATGTATTTAACAGATTCATAATTCCAATAACAAGTCAGATATCATATCATGATACTATTTAGGGAAATCTTGTCACTTGTTTGACATATTATATACCCCGTCTTATCCGGTTCGCGCCGGAGAGGTAACCCCAGTATATCCGGACAAACTGGAGAGTCTGCTACACCATACCCAGTCTTGCCGGAGAAAATTTTCTATTTCCCATAAATAGTATCTTTTCAAGATTTTAAAAGTGCCTCTTTTATTAGGGCTTTTATCCAGAATCAAGGAAATTTGTATTCCCGTAACATATCTTATTCTAGACCAAGTAATATCAATAAGCAAGAATTAATAGCAATTAAGTTCTATTGCCTGCAATGTTCTAATCGTCATTTTTACAGCATACCAAAATCCATCATACTTTATTTACACAAGTACTTAGCTTATCTCGAAGCTGATACTAAGGCATCTTTTCTTAAATTCAAGTCTAAATGCTATCATGTGTGCTACCAGTTAATAGCAATCTCCCAACTCTTTTATACAAACTTAGGTATTATTATCACAACACCTATAGGCTTAAATCAGTGGCTCTGATACCACCTTCTGTCACGGCCCCCGACCCACCCTGGACGGAATCGGGAGCCGCGAACAGCCCAGTGGTACCGGTGATTATTTTGAAAAATATTGCAGCGAAAATTTCATCAGGACCGTGAGTTAGGAAAAATATCAGAGTTTAGAAAACACCGGATTTTATTTATTAAATAGATGGGATAAACCCATGTTTTACAATGGTAGCTTTAATAAGGCATAAACCCAATTACATAAAACAATATTTTTGATTTTATAAAATAAGCCACTTCTTGAAGCCTTTCAATGCCGTATCCTTATCTTACTCCAATCTACTGTAATTACCTGAAACATGTTTGAAAAAAGTTTTCTCAGCGGGAAATACTGAGTGAGTTCATTCATTTTATGAAAACGACTCGTTTCTGTTATAATTTACAGTATTAAGAGAGATTACAATGTTTCAGATATCAACCAACTACCCACAGTATTTGTCACTCGACATTCATCGGTAACCTCATTGTCCAATGGTGTCTGTGACTATGGTCATATCACTCATTGGCTAACTCGTTGTCCAATAGTGACGGTTATCAAGTAATGTATACAAAACCCCACATACCGGCTGTAACTTGGTGATTACATAAACTTAATCACTGTAATTATAATCTTTGAAAATAAAC
This sequence comes from Helianthus tuberosus, assembly GCA_030545235.1. Lineage (NCBI taxonomy): Eukaryota > Viridiplantae > Streptophyta > Magnoliopsida > Asterales > Asteraceae > Helianthus > Helianthus tuberosus. The sequence continues at coordinate 181,634,817 of CM060397.1, read as the reverse complement.
ATGCTTTTATAAACAAATTTGATAAAAAGAGAATGACTCACATTATAAGCATGCAGATTCATACGGCCAAAGTTTAGTCTACAGATAAGCCTTGATATATTGCAGATTTATGCAGGCAGAACTTAGCCTATTGATTTAGCCTTGTAACCTAGTACACACGAACTAGGTAAGTAACTAATAGAGCATTTACGATAACTCACGAGATTAAAACCCTCACAACGAATGACAAAGTGCAATTACTTAAACATCCATCGGATTCACAACGAATGACAGAGTATTCCCCGAGTTCGGGTGGTACTCAAACATTCTGTCGGAATCACGACAAATGACAAAGGATAGCACTTAAACATCCATCGGATAGTTTAGATCGATCGGACATTGAATCGTAGCAGCGATCGAGTTAATACCCAGCATCGTAGCAGCACCCCACTATACTAATTAGTGATTTTGAGACTGTTTCTACAATATCTCAGCGTGTATAACGAATTTCTTCGTCGAACGAACGCCAAAAATCAATTGCCAATGCCCTCTATTTATACATGAAAATTGACCAGGCTTACGCACCGTAAGCCTCATCCCTTACGGTGCGTAAGGGACACGAAGAGGTTATAGGCTTGCCACGTGTGTGTGTAGGCTTGCTGAGTCGACGAATCGAAGAATCTCGTATTTTACAACGAGTTATAAGTATAATCGTTAACTAGGGTTTACCCCCCTGAGTTTTAGGGGCTCTGATCCTGATTCTGATTGTTCTGAAAATTTTAGGGATTGTGCAGGATTACTTGGGTGTCTCAATTAGGGTTTCCTATTGGACAAATAAAAATAATAGATAGAACTTTTGATGAGAGTTGTTATGATTTGGGACAAAAGGGAATAAAACGGTGAGAAAAGAAAATGGACCCACTTTGTAACTTTAGGGTTCAACTAGAAAGTCTCCTGGTATAAATTTTAGGTATAATCTTTTGAACTATTTATAATGAACTTGTGTTAAGTATGGTATCCCTAATTCAACCTTGTCCCGGTGTCCTGAGACCGAATCCTAATAACTTAGTCGGGCAGATTCCTGACATATGTTATGAGGCTCAGATCAATCGGAAAGGGTAAAGGTGATCGGGAGTTAAAATAATTAAAATGAGGCATAGCTTTATTGCTAGAAAAAATATATAATTAATTTAACTACTTTATTCATTTGGCGTGTATAACTTCTAAAATATGAAGTTCTAGAAAATAATAAATATGTCTTTAGAACAAGACTAATTTTATTTACATTTTGAACCAAGTTTCATTAAAAACAGAATAGGTTCAATACAATGTATTTTTATGATTTAATTATTATACGGTTCCTAGGCCCGTCTAGTTACTTTATATTTCTAACATTCAACTTACCCGTAATATACCTGTCTAATAATATAAGTTTTTATAAACTTTTATTTTATTAGAAAGGTCACCAATATACAGGCCAATTAATATAATATTTCAACCAACTATATAAAATAGTGTTTTAAAACTTTTTGGGTTGAATATTTATATTAAAAATAAACTAGTTATTAGTTACTAGTGGTTAATAAATTTAACCAAATCTATAATTCTTATATAAAAATAGGGATGTTACATTCTCCCCACCTTGTTTTAAATCTCGTCCTCGAGATTTTGATTACGATATTTCTTTTAGACTTTATGTTATATTTTAATTACTAAAAACAATATTAAGGTAAATGACATAGAATTAAAATATCAAATTTTGTGAGTACGAGTTATATAATAAGTAGGATTGAATGGTTCAACTGAATTAGTTTAAGAAATCAATAACAAACGAATGAAATGATATAATTTCCAAGGTGACTAGGTTCAAGCCAAAAGATATATGATCAATAGATATTTAAAATGAATGTGAAGGATTTTTAGAATCAATAAAAATTCTTTGTCAAAAGAAAGCTTACTTTGATTGCCAATTGAGGAAGACTTAGAATTGACAGGTTCCAAAAGGAAATAAAAGCATAAAAAATGATTTGTCAAAGATATAAGAAAATCAAAGTGTTGAAATGAGTGAATTGCAAAAATATACCAAAAGACAATAGAGTTAGTGTATCATTATTTAGAGTTCCAAGTTGTTTTAATTGTGAAACAATGTGATAATACACTATTAGTAAACATATTTTTCATACTATGTCCTAGAGATTGAAATATAATAAGAACAAATTGTTTTGGCATGACCAACCATTATATTATATTTGTAAAGCAAATGTAATATATATTATTTGTGTACTTGTCTGAACAGTATCTTATATATCAAATATAAATACTATGTAATATATATTACTTGTTACGCATTTTTACTATATGTAAATGGTTACCACTTTTAAATAAATATTATTTTAGTATTTTACTATACTATGTAAAATAACTTATATTTATTATGTAATATATATTACAAAACTCCGCAATGAAGTTATTACATTACAAAACATTTTAGTATTATTATTTTGTAAAATTAAAATTGAAAATAAAGGTGTAAAAATATTTATTGTACAAAAATATTTATAAAATATTTTGTAAATATATAACACTTAATAGGTTGATTCTATGTGATTATTTATTTTCATTTTGAAACCATATAACGTTGTGAATGTGTTTACAAATGTTGTAAATAAGTGAAAATGAGGACTATTCTTATATATTACAATGTTCCCCTAACCCAACGTAGTTGATGACTACCATATTATTCTTATATGGTCATTTTCTTGCCAGAGTGTTATGGTATATAGTTACCACAAAATATGTGATAGACAATTATTTATATAATTTTATTCGTCCTTCTAATTCTTGTATTGTTTTATGAAAATAAGTCTTCTCCTTACAGTACAAAGTAAAATATTTTTATATATAATTAAAATTTACTAAATAAGTATGATGACTTAATTTATATACATTAACAAGTTATTATCATGGTTGGATATTGGTTAGTGCTGCCTTGTTTAAGCATAGGTGATCAGTCCATGCCTAACTAAGGCTAGGCTATTCAATACCTGCC
>CM060397.1:181511394-181631589 GCA_030545235.1 Helianthus tuberosus | reverse complement strand
GGGGGTACATGTACTAATCGGTGTTTGTCTCAATTGCCGAGTGTTATGTGCCTTATGTCCAAGGCTTGATGCAAAACTACAATCGAGCCGGGGGTCTCATTGGAAGCAGCCTCTCTATTCCTATGGGGTAGAGGTAAGGCTGTCTACATCTCACCCTCCTCAGACCCTACCTTAGCTTTGCTATTGGTGGGATATACTGAGTATGATGATGATGATGATGATGATAAAGGACAAAACTTGTAATTTACTCTAAAAAAAATACAAATCAAAGCAAGCTTCTATAGCATTGGTCGTTTAGAAGAGGCATGCATTTCTATTGTTTATCATTAGGCCCCTTTCTTAGTCATATTCTCACGCATATAAGATTGTCAATGCTTCATCCTTAAAAATCAAAAAGAGGTCAACTTTCAATTTTGACTTGAGATGTGACTTATTTTTTTAATTAAAAAATCATATTTTTGGGGATTTTGCAAAATATAAACCCTAAAATTAGAAACCATCTACGATTTTCGCAAGAACATAATGATTTCACCGAATTAACGTTCTCGATATGCAAACCACCAATAAAATCATTGGTATATCCATTCGAATCACTAAGTTCCTAAAATGTATATCGTGCAATGTTTTGATTGAACTATAAAGAAGATCTAACCAATTTCGTAAACAACTTAAAAAAATAATTGAGCTAATTTAAGGTTAGAAATAAAATGTTCATATTTTAATAATACTCGCATCATATGTGAAGAAAGAACGACTTCAAACTGTATGATATAATATTTAGCACAACGACTACAGTACTTCAAAGGAACACCCGCTCTGTGATTCCATGGTGAAAAGAATGAACTATCATAAAACAGGAATGATATCAACGAGAATAGGTTAAATGTTGTTTCTTGACGCAAATTGACGCCACGATCGCCTTTGCTGGAGTTTCTCACCATGGCTATGGATAGGTTGGATTGATGGAATTTGGTACTTTTTCTTTACAATATCTACCATTTATATAATTATGAGATGTTTATAGATGTCAGGTATATTGGCGGGTCCTAATTTAATAACATTTATTTATTTGGGTCTACAAAATACTGAATATATGTAAAAGAAATCTACGGACTAATATAAGATGTGTGAAAGGTGATTGTTGTCCATTGTGTCAAATCACATGTTACACATGGTTTAAGCACATGGTACAAACCCATAAGGATGCCTTTTTCAAAAAAAACTTACATTATGCCCCCTCTTAAAGTTACATTATTGCACCCTCAACTTTATGTAGATTTATCATTCAAACCTTATACTGTTTTACTTTTTTTTGCCCAACCAGAAGTTGATACATGATCCATTCATAATTTTTTCCTCTTGTAACATTAAAGTTTAAGCTCGTATCAATTATGTCAGGTAGCTTACGAGCGGCTCGACTCGTTTACATCTGACAATATATACACGAGTTTAAGCAACATAAAAGACAACTTATAAATATATACTCAAACCAAAGCAACTGGATCTTTTTACCATCAAACCAATGCTTAACCTTGTTGTAGAACAGCAATTTTAGACTCTCTAATTCTACTGGTAAACTACACCTTTTTTGTTCACCATGAGGATTGGACCCTCACCACTTGAAAAGACAAAACCTTATCCAACATCTTTGCACTGGCCGCACCGCCAGAGGCCAAAGAGGCAAAGACCCTTGATAACTAGTGGATATGTAACTAACTAAGGAATATCTTGACACCCATCCATAGACAGGAACTCCAAAGCTGCCAATATTTATGTAATTTCTTCCAAAAATCTCACCCTCCCAACTAGCCATCCCAACTGTTTTAACTACTTCTAACAGCTTCAAGTTAGTGGATTAACTACCCTTTACAACCATAATTTTTATTCTAGCCAAATTATCCATTCAAATTCCATGTATGACACCATATCAGATAACAAAATCAAGACATAATGATAATGATCTTCAAAAACTCAGCACAAAAATTATAATCATCCAGTAGCGTTCTACTATCATTTTGACTCATGTTGACTTTAGCAAAGCCTGAGTTCCTGATACCTGTCAAGACCTCTGCACACAATAAATTAAGATAGTAGCAAACACTCCACTATACATCTTCATGGTTAAAGATCTTATGGAAGAGCATGGATTGTTAATCGTGGGGAAGAAAGCGAAGAGGATCATCCACGGCCTTATTATAATCGCGTGTCGGTGCATTTGGAAAGGAAGAAACGAGATGGTTTTTCAAAACATAAAACACAGTCGGCGAGACGTTTTGGGAGAAGTCAAGCCTAGAAGTTTTGTTTGGTTAAAAAATAGGTCTTTCTTTAAGTACTTTCGAATGGAGGAATGATGTAAATCTCCTTTGTATACGTTGTACTTTCAGTTTTCATATTCATAAAAACCGATGATTATCAAACTCGGTAACTTACCACTGTTTTAACACATAAACATAAGAGATATTTTTTTATGTCAGTATTTTTAGTAGGTATGTTATGTATGGACCCAGATCATATACAAACACTCCCACAAATAAGTAACCATTTAAAAGTGTATTTTAGTTCATATTTTATGTTCATATAGACCAATAGCAAAGCCAAGGTAGGGTCTAATGAGGGTAAGATAGTAGAGAAGCTGCTTCCATAGGAATAGAGAGACTGCTTCCAGTGATACCTCTGGCTCGATGATAGTTTTGTATCAAGCCTAGGACATAAGGCACATAACACTCAACAATTGGGACAAAAGCAGATTAATGCATGTACCCCCTTGTCTTTCGGCTATCAACGCCACCACATGATGCATGATTAACCGTCTCTCGCTTTTTAACGTTATTTTCACGAAATTAGTAAAATAACATTAAAATTAGTGCACTTTCACTTTTGCCCCTGAGGGCCCAAACATATATACATTATATGCGCATACTGTAAGCGGGGCGTATTTGTGTTCAATGTTCATATAGGTATTTTCATATAATGAGACAAATAAAACCACACATTACTAGATTGACACGACAAATTATGTAATGCAATTTGAAACATTTAAAACTAGTAGTCATTTATTTTAGAGTAAATTACTTTTTGAGTCCCTGTGTTTTAGTGGTTTTAACCCCTTAAGTCCAAAATCAAAAAGTTTAACACCCTGAGTCCCTAGTCAGTTATTTTATAACGTTTTGAGTCCAATTTTGTTCATTTTATAACGATTTGAGTCCAAAAAATTGGACTCAAAAGGTTAAAATTTGGACTCAAAAGTACTCAAATGGTTAATGAAAATGCTTATAGGGACTCAGGTCGTTAAACTTTTTGCTTTTGGACTCAACTAGTTAAAACCACTAAAACATAGGGACTCAAAAAGTAATTTACCCTTTATTTTATTTTTTCAACTATTATATTTTACAACAATAAGGAGATTATACTTTATAGGCCGTGTTGAAGGCAGAATCACAGAAAACCGTTTCGTAGCTAGCCAGGCTGTGTTGAAGTTAGAATCAGGAAAAGTCGCTAAGCATGAAAAAACTTGTGCTAAGAATCAACATGTCTTCATTCCCTTTGCCTTTGATACTTTTGGGTCACTTGCCCCTAAAGCTGCCGGTTTCCTAGATAGAGTGCGAAAGATGCCGAAGAACCAGAATTTTATTTTCAGCAGAATTTGATTTGCAATTCAAAAGTGGGTTGTAGCATACAAACTTTTGGAATCAAAGTAAGAAATGAAAGTTGCACCCCCTTCAATAAAATTCTCTTGGGCATTTGACAAAGCCTTAACTAAGGCCTGTGCCCCATCATAGGAACACCTTCAAACTTCTTAAACTTGTATTTAAAGTGATCATGAAATGCTTGTTTCTATGCTACTTCACTTTTAACTTCTTTAGTGGCAAGTTGTCTTCTTTTCTTGTTAATAAGTACTTTCTTGTGGTATGAATACTTGCATAGTTGTAAACAACGAATAACGGTCAATAGCGACAAGCTACATATATGTTACGTAGTGATAGCGACGAAATAGCGTCCGCTGTTTCATGTTTAGCGATAAAGTAGAGAAACAGAAAAACACATGTAATCAAGAAATGGAGGTGAGGAAAATACAGGAAAAATACATGTTATAAGAACAAACCTAAGGGGGCTATCTTGTTAATAAGTACTTTCTTGTGGTATGAATAGTGGAGATAAGAAAAAAGACATAAAATAAAAATGCCGTTATATGTGATATACTATATACATATGACATATACGCATGCCGTTATATGTGATATACTATATACATATGACATATACGCTAAGTAGTGCGCAATAGCAAGACTATTGAAAACTACGAATACTTGTAAAGGGGGGCTATCTTTTCTCCTTGCTTAAGTTATTGTATATGCTTGTATTGTGATTATTAAATGAATTAATTCTGTTAGCTAATCATAAATGAACACTCATAATTTTCATATGACATATTTATGTCTTTTTTATTTATTTATTTATTTAATGCATTGGTGACTACAAGATTTCTTTTCAATCATCCAATACATATATTTTACCATATTATTTGTTATAAAATGCATCAATATAACTTCTATTCTTCTTCTTCTCTTGATGGCCAAATCTTTCACTTCTCATAGCCGTTATCTGAGTCACAAAAAATGAGTAAACTAAAAATTACAATGTAATGATAAAACCATCAACCATCATAAACAGGAAATGATACATATATATATTTTTTACTTTTCATTATAAGTTTTACTAACTCTAATCAAAAGAGTAAAATAAACCTCTACAAGTCAAAGCAGGCTACTATGGTATTGGTCGTTCAACTAGTTAAACAGTGAACTGATTATATTGTTCGTTTAGTTACAACGTAATCAACACGACACAAATGAAGCGACGATTTCAAGCAAAGTAGACAAAACTAGAATAAAAATCGGTAAAAAAATTCATTGATTGGGTAGTTCCGTTGGTGGCACGATGATACTCCAATAGTCCGTCAGTGATCAAAATTTTAATTCCGGCCAATAGAGCCTTAAAAAATTGTCATGGTTTTGAATCAACGAAGGTGTATCATATTTAACTATTTATCTTGTTAAGATTTGTGTCCTTAAAAGCACATCATGTGACAGAGGATTACAATGAGCAATTATACATATGTGGGTTTAGAAGAGGCATACACTTCTACTGTTTATCATTAGCCTTCTTTCCTACTCATATAAGATTGTCAATGCTTCATCCTTAAAAATAAAAAAGAGGTCAACTTTCAATTTTGACTTGAGATGTGACTTGTTTTTTTTAATTAAAAAAATTCATATTTTGGGGATTTTGCAAAATATAAACCCTAAAATTAAAAACCATCTACGATTTTGGCAAGAACATAATGATTTCACCCAATTAACGTTCTCGATATGGAACACGCCAATAAAATCGTTCGTATATCAATTCGAATCACTACATTCCTAAAATGTACATCGTGCAATGTTTTGATTGAACTATAAAGAAGATCTAACCAATTTCGTAAACAACTTAAAAATCAATTGAGCTAATTCAAAGTTAGAAATAAAAAAGTTCATAATTTTATAATACTCACGTCATATGTGAAGAATGAATCGGCTTCAAAACTCATGATATAGTGCTTAGCACAACGACTACAATACTTCGGAGGAACACCCGATCTGTGATTCCACGGTGAAAAGAATGAACCATCATAAATAAGTGAAACGGCATAAGGTTTGTACCGGCGGTAAGATCCGGTATACCGGTTTGAAACGTAATACCGGTACCGGCACAGGGTTTTTTTAGTTTGGGTTGTTACTTATTTTTATTATATATGTTACTTATCTTACGTAATTTTTATATATTATGTTTATTCGTAACTAAAAGGTCTTATTTAATATTGTATGAAATGAAAATAGTTATCCTGTAATTGACAAGGATGGCGATAATAGTGAATTTCATCTTTTAAGCGATCGTGAACTGGATGTATTCAACACTCAAATGACTTAAACATATCGTACACTTTCATTTAAAAGAGCTTCTTGAAAAATTGAATGATTTTTTATTATCTTTTGGGTTATTTTTTTATTATGGATTTACTTTTGTATCATCTTTTAATATGTAATCATGCATTCTTGGATTAACTTTTGAGTTGATGTTGTAATTTATGAAATTATAGAGTTAGCTAGTCAACCAGGTTGAACCGCTCGGTACAAACTGGTTCAACCGGTTGAACCATTTTTTAGCCTAATCCGGTTTGATTTAAAAACCGGTTTTTAAAACATTGCTAAAACGTTATGAATTCGATTCCCATAAGGGGTTTTTCTCATATTTATTGGGTTTTCTCCTGAATTTGTGTATATGCATTATGCCTACTAGAGATGGATATGATCGGATGATTCCACTGGTGGCACGATGATACTCCTGTGGCGCCTAGTGGAGATGGATATGATCGGGTGGTTCCACTCATCGCACGATGATCTCCAGTGGTCCATCAGTGATCCAAATTCGCGGTTCAAAAAAAAGTCAAAATAAGAGTTGTACTTGGTAGTCCCAAAAACTTGTTTTTAGCCATTATCGACTATACTCGATACCCCATGGATTAGGGATGACCTCAGTACCGGTACCAAAACTCGCCACATATGGGTACCGGTACCTAAAATGTTTGGTACGATATGGTACCAGTACCTGTACGGGATCAGTATTTGAAGGCAAAATTCAGTAAAATACCAGTACCGTACCGAACCAATACCGGTACTAAAAACACCAAAAAGTGGGTACTGATTCGATACCGAAAATAATTCGGTACTGGTACCCGGTACCAAATGCTTATCTCTACCATGGATAATTAGTAATTATATATCCTTTGGATATGATACACGATGTTACAATCAAGTATAAGAATGAGATCACTGGTATCCACAGAGACGAGATTGGTATTGGTACCAGTCTACCAGACCAAACCAACACAGTGCCGTAAATTACCGAAACCGAAATTTAGCTCACCTCTAAACCATATACAATACGGATGATAACGGACGTACGATACCAATATCGTTAAAAATACCAATCGGAAAAAAATACCGATACTGAAATTCAGTCAAAATGAATATAGTACAGGTACGGTACGGTATCTGGTATCCAATTCGAAATTCCTAACTAGAAAAGACAATAGCTCAAACTTGGAGGACCAAAATATTCATATATCCTATCAACTCATCATATACCCCACTAATCCAACGGCTGTGATTAACACTAATCACCTATGACGACTCGTTAGGTCAACACCAGATTGCGTACGCTCACTCACACTTTCATTCGGGTAAAAATCCTGTGCTCCTCATCCACCATAAAAGTATGCACCTCCACAATCGCCGGCCGTTCGCCGCCGGCAATGGATCTCAGTTGACCACATAGATCATCACCGTCCGTTTCAAGGTAAAAAGTTTGACTTTTGTTCTTGAGTTCTGATTTAGGGTTTGTAACTTGACTGTTTACTTTTTTATTGTTTTTTTTACAGAGGTAATTAATACTTGTTGGCGAATATTCATTAGCACAATGGTATGGTTTCTTATTGTTTATATAATTGTGTATATATATGTGATCCTGTGTGTGCATTTTATGTGTTTGATTATTGTTTTATTATTAGTAGGTAATTCTACATTTAAACTTATGGATATGTACTTTGTGAAATTGTTTGATAATTAATGCTGTATGAGCATTTGAACATCTTAATTGTGTGGTCAATTAATTAGTAAATTTAATTGGTCAAACAAGGTTTTTTTTTTTTTTTGATAATTATATTTTGTAGTTTGATTCATAATTATAACTTAGAAGTTTTTTGATGATTATATTATGTAGTTTGATTCATAGTTATAATTTTTTGGGAAATTGGCCTGTAATAATCCCACCTAGACCTTATTGACCATTAATAATCTCACCTCAAAATATTCCCCCCACCAGTCCCACCTTTCACCTATTTTTCCTACAATGGTCCCCCGTTAAAAAAACTTAACGGAGTTAAGCTTTTTTCCAAACTACAAACAGATTTTTTAGGGCTTTTGATCAGAACGACGATACGAGTCCATTGATGTAAAACTTGCCTCGAAACGGTGCTCCAAACGATGAAAACGGCACTTCAATTCGGGTGTTTAAATTTCCAATTAACAAAAATCAAGTCACCTGGAGCACCATTTCGAAGTAAGTTTTACATCAATGGACTCGTATCGTCGTTCTGATCAAAAGCCCTAAAAAATTTGTTTGTAATTTGGAAAAAAGCTTAACTCCGTTAAGTTTTTTAACGGGGGACCATTCTAGGAAAAATAGGTGAAAGGTGGGACTGGTGGGGGGAATATTCTAAGGTGGGATTATTAATGGCCAATAAGGTATAGGTGAGATTATTACAGGCCAATTCACCTAATTTTTTTTAGGCTCCCACTATTCCCACACCCCTAAAATCTTATTTTCACATCCTATACGGGCCGTATAACTGATTGTTGCACACAAAAAAATGTCTGAGAATGTTTTTTGGTCTCCATGTATAGGGGCCGTATAACATTACACGACCCGTATAGAATGTTATACAACCCAAACCTCATATAATGTTTTACGACCCGTATCATGTTATATGACCCGTATAGAATGTTATACGACCTAATATTTTCTCCATCTATACGAGTCGTATAACATTATACAGCCCAATATTTGTCATGTCAGGTTCTTCTATACGGGCCGTATAACGTTATACGGCCCGTATACAGCGTGTGAAATAAAGATTTTGGGGTGTGGCTTTATTAGGACGCTTTTTTATTAATGATTATATTCTGTAGTTTGATTCATAATTATAAGTTTTTTTATGGTTAAATCCTGTAGTTTGATTCATAATTATAAGTTTATTTGATGATTTTATTCTGTAGTTTTCTTCATAATTATAAGTTTTTTTTATGGTCATATCCTGTAGTTTGATTCATAATTATAAACTTTGATGATTATGTTCTGTAGTTTAATTCATAACTATAAGTTTTTTTTTTGTTATGATTTCTACGATCCAGTCGTTCCATGACAAGGGATTTTGGATGGGGAAAGGTGACGGGGACGCTTTATTCGGTAACTCATCAAGAGTTGAATCGAAACGAGACCACCAGTGGTTTACCGACGCAACTGAAACCGAATTATTCCCTAGCAAACGCCAAGCCATAGAATCTCCAAATAGCAAATCGATTTCTGGAATTCCGACCTGTCATCTATCGTGGGACAACGTTTCCGCTCTCCAATCACCTCCAAATCAGTTTATCGACCGATTGTTAGGCTCTCCCGTTAGAATGGATAACGGGCCAGTGAATAAAAAGATAGCCCATGATCAAATCGGGAACGCGTCGTTAGTTGGTTTATCAATGTCTTACTCTATCGAAGATCCGGAGATTAACGTGAACTATGGTGGGATTAAAAAAGTGAAAGTTAACCAGGTTAAAGAGGCTGATAATACTGTCAGTGCATCGAACGAGACCAATTTCATAACAATCGGGCCCAACTATGGAAATGAAGATGCTAATGTGACTTTAATGGGTCATTCGTATAGCGGGTTCGACCCTGCTCATCGATCAATGGGTCCCGCATCAAGCAAAGACGAAGAAACTTCCATTTCGATTTCGAATTCGATATCTTTCGGCGGTTTTCAGGACGAATCCGAGATTGAAACGTTGACGAGGCCGACAAATAGCTATTATGTCAAAGATATGAACAGTTATGGGTTAGCGTTTGATCAATCTACAATTAATACGTTGCAGTCTTCGGGGAACAAGGAGTTGGATGCGTCTAATGCGATTGCGGTTGGAAATACAAATCAAGGGGTCAAATCGAAGGGTAAATTGGAACCAAAAGCGGTTAAAAAGGAAGCCCCTAATAGCTTCCCTTCGAATGTTAGAAGTTTGATGGCTACTGGTATATTAGATGGAGTTCCTGTCAAATATGTTTCAATATCAAGGGAGGTAAACATCTTTGAATTGTATTTTAAGGATTAATATGCCATATTCGTCTGTGATGTTTGGCCACGTTTACGACTTTCGTCCAAAGATTTGTTTTTTCGCATCTGGATCCAAAAGGTTTAAAATCTTGTCATTTTCATCCGACTCGTCAACTCCATCCATTTTTCTCCGTTAAATGAGGGGCATTTCCGTCTTTTTAGACATTTTTATAAAAATAAAAAAAAAGTATAAGAAATAAAGATCCACCTCTGTTGACTTTCGCCCCACCCAAACCTTTTAATCATCACAAAAATGGCTAAAAAGACGAAAATACCCATGACTTAACGTTAAAAAATGGATGGAGTTAACGAGTTGGATGAAAATGGCAAGATTTCAAACCTTTTGGATCCAGATGCGGAAAAACAAACCTTTAGACGAAAGTTGCAAAAGTAGCCAAACCTCAGGGACGAAAATGGCATTTTACTCTATTTTAAGTGATTTATACTTTGAATGGTCATACCTGTTTGTTGGCAATTTCGACCCATTTGTATAGAAATGGGTTGATTTGGGTTATATTTATGTATAACAGCTAAAAACTTGGTTAAATATGAAATGGGTCAAACGGGTTGAAACTTGAAAGTAACCCGAAGTGTATATAATTTTAAATGCCTAAACCTTTTAAATCATTATATTTAAAATAATAAGATTAATGTCTTAATAATATGGTTACAAAAAGTATTGACGGGTCAACCCAACCCGAGTAGCTGAACCGATCGTCTTACTTATAGTAATCCGAAGTGTATTTAATTGTGGAACCTGTTTCGACACGTTTTCCAACCCATCCATTTGCTTCTGCTTTTTTACTAGAAAAATGGTGGTGTTGTAACTTGTAACACAATATGATTAAAAAGGTTATTTATAATGTCTTTTTATTAACCCATGATGTTTTTATTTCAAATAAATAGGAGCTCAGAGGAATCATAAAAGGTTCTGGCTACATGTGTGGCTGTCAATCATGTAATCATACTAAGGTAAGCTATACTTCACTCTCTGTGTAATTTCATCCATTGAAATAGTTTTTAACTAAATTAAATATTTTTTTTTCGGGTTAGGCACTGAATGCTTATGAGTTTGAACGTAACGCTGGTTGCAAAACAAAGCACCCAAACAATCACATATATTTTGAGAGCGGGAAAACAATATATCAAATAGTACAGGAGTTGAGAAGCACACCCGAGAGTTTATTGTTTGATGCGATCCAAACCATAACTGGTTCCCCAATCAATCAAAAAGCATTTCGCAGCTGGAAAGGTAAGTTTAATTTTACATCGAGTAGACCTCGATTAAGATTAAGATCTGATGTTATTTGTGTTCGTTATTTCATGTTCGTTCTTCAGAGTCTTTTCAAGCGGCTACTCGTGAACTTCAACGGATTTATGGGAAGGATGAATTGAATATATAGTTGTAGCTGGTATCTTAGGCTTCATGGGTGCGTGCAGAAACAATTTTTAAGTAAAAAACCGCGAGAACACCATAAGCATTTGTAAATACTACTTGCCATGTGTTGTAATGTGAGAGAAACATAATTGTTTCAAAATTGTTATAATGGTGCTTGTGGATGATTTTGGTGATGAACTTTGACAAATATATGTACATAAGTTTGTGTATAGAATCTATTTTCTCTCAATAAGATTTGTCTTCGGATGAGATCAACATGTTGGCATGATGTAACTTGCACCAATAAGCATTTTCTTTCATGGTTTTACTTTAAAAGGCTAATAAATATATAGGGCCTGTTAACGTACGAAGGTATGCGACCACCAAATAACGTGCATAATTATGCAAATAACATGTGTAATTATACAAATAACGTGTATAATTAGGGTTAACCCAACGGTTCCAACCCATACGTTGTGCATAATTAGGGTTTAACCCAACTCATGTGTAATTGAATATTATAACGTGCGTAATTATTCAAAGTTAATTACTATTATGCCACCACGTTCAATCGAATGCTTAGATTAGATCAGATGTGTAGATGAGAAGCTCGCGTATGCATCGCACGATAAGGCGGTCTTGTATTTTAAAGTCGCTCTCTCTAGGGGTGAGCAAAAGGCAAAACCCGACCCTACACGACCATTACCCGACCTGAGAAACAATCAAACATAAAATACATAACCGATTCACTACCCTAAATATAGGTCGGTTCCGGGTTTTTATGTAATCGGGTTTGTCGGATACCAAGTATAAGAACCGACCCGACATATTTCATTTTTGAGCTTTGTTATGAACTTGGGAAAGCTATTGTACATTCACAAACCATCCGATGATGAAGAAACACGATATTCTCCTTGATTTCGGCCTTATATACATTTCAATCTATGTTTCTATTTCAGTCCATTAACGATGATGAGTTATTTCTTTGTTAATTTTCATTCAAATGTTATTGATAATCATGCCTAACTTGAACTAATTTGATCACGCAAGTATAATATGTTTGTTGTATATTAAGTAGTTTTGTAATAGTGGATACGAATTTGCAAGTATTTCATGCTTGATGGGGTGTATGTTTCAATCTAATGTTTATTATCCATGATTAATCTCTTTGCACACCAAGTGTTCGATAAAGTGTCCGAGTGAAAAATTTGACGAAACATATTAACAAAGGTTGTTTTTGATGAATTGCACTACTAAACGTAGATAAAACCTTCTAACCAAAAATTCATAACTTAAACATCCAAGAATTCAAAAAGTTTTGAGTAAGTTACATTAGCAGCCAAGAAACTGACTGCAAATTCAATGCAGATGGTTTCTTTCTCTATATGAATGTATCTGTGGGAGCATCATGCAGCCGTTGTATGTTATATATTTTAGGGATTCAAGCCCTAATCGCTACTGGGCTATGGCCTAGTCTTTTTTAAGTAGCACTTTAGTTCGGTCCATAGGTCCAAGTCAGGTTTAACCATTAAAAGAACTGAGAACCGACCCGTCCGATTTTATATGAAAAATTGGAACCGATCTAAATACCTAGGTACTTGGGTTCAGGTCGGGTTGGGTGTATTTTCGGTTCGGTTCTCGGTTACTTTCGGTCCGGACCTAAACTTGCTCACACCTGGCTCTCTCAAAACACAAGAAATACCAAAAACAAAGTGTGTTCATATCCTGAGTTTAATGTAGATGTAAAACAAAGAGAATATAAAAAACCAAGAGAAAAAAAAAAACAAAAGAATAAAACCTAACATGTTTTCACATAACACAAGAGTTTGAAAAGAATGGCAAGTAAGTTCGACCAAATGCGCATCATGATACCGTCGGAGCTCTGCCTATGAACCGTCTTTTAAGAACCACAACAAGCTGATTTCTGGGCATCTTGATCATTAGCACCTCCACCCTCTGGTTTATTAATCTTAATCGTCGATGGCTGTATATAATACAAAACATAACATCTAAAGTAAGATCGCTGTGAAATATGGGTGTTCACGGTCCGGTTTTAACAATTGAACCAGACTTTTTTTGAATCATTATCGTGTACCAAAAATTAAAAAGAAAGTATATGAGAATGTACAATGCATATAACTGCTTATTCTATAATATAAATAAGGTAAACGGCCAGTATTAACAGTTCACCAACCCGTTAACCTGGTCTTTTAATAGGGGTGTGAATTTCCGACACGACCCGAAAACACGACACGAAATTCACGGGTTTGGGTTTAGTCTAAACGGGTCGAGTCAGTTTCAGGTTGAACCTGCGAACCCGTTTAGCTAAACGGGTCGGGTTCATGTCAACCCGGTCAGGTTGGCGAATTGACTCGTTTAACCCATTTATATTATATTATATTTTTTATAATTTAAATGTAATGGTATTATATACATTTGTGTTTTTTTTGTAGTAAAATTTAACTTTAATATATTAATTTGCGGAAAAAATTATTCATGTTGAACGGGTCGTGTTCGGGTCAACCCACGAATATTCGGGTTGTGTTCGGGTTCATATGTATAACACGATTTTCGGGTTCAGTTCAGGTTCGGGTTGAACCCGCCAACCCGCGGACACGACCCGTTTAGCACCCCTATCTTTTAAACATTAAACCATGAATTTAAGCGTATAAAAATCTTAATCAACCCAAACCGACCGATTTTCTCCTATCTCAACGATTAGGTTGGTTGCAACGGTTTATGAACACCTCTGGTGAAGCGCAATGATTTTTCATTCTTTTTGTAATAAAAAAATAGGTCGAAAATACCTCGGGCTTGGTGTCGGTTTCCGCAAGTCTTTGCTTGATATCCGTTGCTATTGAAAAGAAAACTTGCTCCACGTTTAGGTTTGTTTTTGCACTCTGTGAAAGAAAACAGAGGTTATATACTATTATACTGCCATCAAGTAAAGCATAACACAAATAAAAACATATGAATGCTTTACTCACAGTTTCAAAAAACTTAATGCCGTACTCATCAGCTAGTGCTTGACCCTTTGCAGTAGGAACAGCCTACAAAACATCGCAACAGCGTCATAATTTACCAAACTTTAATAGAAGTAAATAAAAAGCATAAAGTTGAACAATTGAAACATACCCGCTTGCTTTCATCCATATCGGCCTTATTACCAACAAGAATCTTGTTGACGTTATCAGAGGCATGTTGTTCAATGTTCCGAATCCAGTTTCTTATGTCTGTCAGCAATGGGATGATATGGTGGTGAATGATCTATATGGTGAATGATCACCGATTATTTTATTGAAGATAGCTGTAAATGAACCGAACATTCTGCGAGCAGTTCGTGAACCGTTCGGCGGGAAGCTCGTTTATGTTCGTTCGTTTAATAAATGAACAAACACGAACAAGAAATTTCATTCGATAATGTCAAACAAATGAACATGAACAAAGGTTGCGTTCATTCGTTTATGTTCGGTAATGTGTCCATTTATGTTCGCACATTTATGTTCATTTGTGTTCATTCATTTAATGGTTTGTTTATGTTATGTAATTTATTTTATTGGCTTTAGTTGTTAAAATTTGAAGCCAATACTATACGCCTTTGCTAACATCCCTCATTTGATCATTTCAATTTTAGTTTAACTTGGACAAACTTCAGAATTATTGTGTTAATTATGTTAAGTATCTCTTTATTTTTGGTGGATTCTTCGTAATCTTTCTGATGAAATATGCAGAAGGTATTTCTAAATGTGTATGTTACGTTCGTTTGTGTTCACAAACATTTCTTTGTGTTCGTTTGCGTTCGTCTAAGTTCGGTAAGTGTCCATGAACATGTTCATTTCCTTAATGAACGAACATGAACAAGAAATCTCGTTCGTGAACCGTTCATGAACATGTTCATTCCTTAATGATGTTCGTGTTCCTTCGGTTCGTTTACAGCCCTTCATAAAACTGGAGATAAAGGATGTTAATAATTTAATAGTTTAAAGAATAGGGAAGAAATTCTTACTGTTAAAAGATGATTCGTCTGTAACATCGTACACCAACAAAATTCCCATAGCTCCCCTATAATAAGCTAGAGTTTTTGGAGGGAAAAAGATTATTATACAACTATTTCATGCAGGATTTGAGCTACTGTTGAGTAAGGACCACTGATCATTTTAATCCATGTTAAGTAATTATTGACATTTTAATAAAATTGGATGCACGTCTCATGAGCAAATCACTACTTTTGTTCTTAAATCTAGGGGGCTAAATCTATGAGAGGTAGATATGTAGCTTAATTTAATAAATAGAAATTGCTACGAATACCTCATTTTTCTAAAATTATATAGATATATTGGTTAACTGAACCCAATTAAAAACTGTTCAAAAAATCACTATTATGTTCAAAATTATATAGATATGGCTCTCTTTTATGTTCAAAAAATAAACTGTCATTGATGATGTCATCATTTTGACTATTTTTTTTAATACCACTATTATGAGGTATTTAACAAAAGAAAAAAATCACTAATAATTAACATTAATTTAAATATACACTCCTTATATTATGAAGTGTTTAGCAAAAAAGCTTACTTATTAACTTAATATTAATCAAGATTAAAATATTTACACCTTATATTAGGAGGTATTTAACAAAAAAATTACTAATTAAATAACATCAAAGAGTTAATTAAATATAATAATATTTGCATATAATGAATGTGTATAACAAAGGTATTTTTTTCTTTTAACAAACTACATGATACATTATTTGAAAGTTCTCATCCATACCTTCAAAATGAACCCACTAGTGACATTATTAATTTTAATTTTTTTATGATTTTATTAAAGAAGGAAAATAGCACATCTGTTAAAAAAGTAACATATATTTTCTTGTAATTCTATTTTAAAGATAACTTAACACACACCCTTCATATTATGAGATAACTACATCATCATATACATCCATTCAATTCTTAATCTTGCATAAGGGTATATTAGTAAAACTGACATCTAGTATATTATATTATTGTTATAGGTTTTAACTAACAAGACCTGCGTATTACACGGGTACTAAACTAGTGGAAAATGTATACCATCATCTACTAGAATAGATCCTGAACCATACCAGTTGTGATTGTGCGGAACCGCTCCTGACCAGCTGTATCCCAGATTTGGAGTTTAATCCGTTTGCCATCAAGTTCAATGGTTCTTATCTTAAAATCAATCCTGTTGAAAAAAAAAGTCACAATTGTTAAATATGTTGTGAAAAGGGTAACATGTTTATGCAGAAAAAAAACCTCACCCGATGGTAGTGATAAAACTTGTGGTGAAAGAACCATCAGAAAAACGCAAAAGAAGGCAACTCTTCCCCACACCTGCAAGTAAGAAAAAAGGCTAAAAACTAATCAATTGTCACTTGGAAGGAAGTAACTCATAGTTAAGTACACTGGTAAATTTGAAATCAACAATACAATTACCATCTACTTTTATGTGTACTTAAAGCATAATTTTGTTTCGTGTATATAATAATGATGTGAAAGAGATAAAGGCACAGAATGTTTGCAAAGGAAATACACATGGTTTCTTGGAGATTATCATTATCACAGATCATCACATATATATGTTCAAACAACAGTTGGTTTGACGCCAATAAACCGACATGTCGTTTTGGACATGCCAGTTATTAACTACCAGCACCAACCGTCGTTAGTTCTAAACCTATGATTACAAATATATATTCGGTATCAAATATGTTACATAATAATCATAACCATACTTGGTCAATCATTGTAAAGATCAAATACAAATGGTCTTAACATACAAAATATTCTTAACGTAAGAAGTGAAGGAGGGATTTTTTTTCTTTTAAAATTCTTTTTCGAGTAAATTGCTAAAATCGTCCCCTGAGGTTTGGGCATGCTTGTCATTTTCATCCAAATCAACTTTTTGTACCATATAGTCCTTCACTTTTGGGATTTTTTTGCCATTTTCATCCAAACGTCTAACTTTTTTGCCAAAATCGTCCCTGAGATTTGGAATTTTTTGCCATTTTCATCCAAATGTTTGATAGAAAAAATAAAGCAAATTAGATGTTTGAATGAAAATGGCAAAAAATCCCAAACGTGAAGGACTATATTGTACAAAAAAGTTGTTTTGGATGAAAATGACAAACATGCCCAAACCTCAGAGACGATTTTGGCAATTTACTCTTCTTTTTCCCTACTACTTAAGAATGATATTTAATTGCAAAGTGAAAAAAAAATTCGTGATTTTACGGTAGAAGAGTAATTATTGTAGGGTAATTATAATTACTTACTATTGTAAAATCACAATTTCTTTTTGGACTCTGAGACTAAAATACGTGCTTAATAAGTAGGGAAAAAGATTAAAAAAAAATCCCTCCTTCACTTCTTACGTTATTTGTACAATAACTTAACCAAGTTTACTACTATCGGCAGTTGTCTCAATTGCTGAGTGTTATGTGTCTTATGTCCAAGGCTTGATGCAAAACTACTATCGAGCCAGAGGTCTTACTGGAAGCAGCCTCTTTATTCCTACGGGGTAGAGTGAGGATGTCTACATCTTACCCTCCTCAGACCCTACCTTAGCTTTGCTATTGGTGAGATTTACTGAGTATGAGTATGAGTATGAGTATGAGTATGAGTATGAGTATGAGTATGAGTATGAGTATGAGTATGAGTATGATTATGATTATGATTAAGATGATTACTACTATCCCAAAAGTCAAAACACAAGGTTTCAAATAAAATTGATCAACCACAAACAACAGCACCAAATTATAAGCATCATAGCACAGATTCTACATATATAGCTGATTTCCACCCATCAATAACTCAAACAACAGGATCAACTTATGACAAAAGGCACCAAAATTAAACCTAGATCCGTACAAAAACATCTTCAATTTTTTTTTTTTAAATATCAATACAAACAAACAAGTCAACACAAATTAATAACCATAAAACTAATAATTACTCCAAAAAGTTCAATTTCAAATTCAAATGAAAAAAAAAAAATTAAAACTCACCGCTATCTCCGATCAAAAGGAGCTTAATGAGGTAATCATAATCTGCTCGAGCCCTAACCGGTGGAGCGGCCATAAATGATATCAACAATAACAGCCTTCAAATTCAAAAATTGCGTATGTATATACAACAGATACACACAAATATATATATCTGTAAAAACAATCAAATCAACATAATCACCAACAGATTCAAGCTAAGTTAATGTATGAGCAAACAATAATAGATCCACATGGAATATTTTACCTTAAATTAAATTAGAAAATAATAATAATGATATACAAACGATGACGGTTGGCTAAGATGCGCCACTTGCCCTGCGCAATATAGCAAAAATATGAATAAAAGAGGAAGAGTAAACGAATGAACGATGAGGGGGGAGAAAGGTTCCGGTGTTCACGCGTACAAGATTAACCGGTGGACGGTTTTGAATATAAAGGAATGATGTGGCGGATATTTCAGCGTTTTATTTTAAAATATTGAATTTTCACCTTTTTCTTTTGACACTATTCTATTTGAATAATTATCAATTTGGCCACCTAATTAAGTTTTTATATATAAGTTGAGTTGACACACGCAAAAAAATATTAAGAAATGATGGAAATGATAATTCAGTTAAACAAGACATTAGGGCTAATAATTGTATTAGGATATAAGATAATGTAATTTACTCAATTACGGTTATTTAATTTTCATTATATGCAATATGCAATATAATATACTTTTAGGGTATCCGGGGCACTCTCGGGGAGAGGGTTCGGTGACCCCATTCCCCGATCGGGAACACCGCCGCCATAACCGCGGGGACCCAATTCGGGGAGGGGATTCGGCACTTGTTCACCGCGTTGAATTGGCACAATTTTTGAGGAACGGCTATTTTTAAACGGTCAAATTTAAAAAAAAAATTCACTTTTTAAACAAATATAAATAACCACACCCACCACTAATTTTTTACTCTCAAACCACACCCACTTCACTAATTTTTTATACTCTCAAACCACACCCACTTCAAACCGAGCAATGGAGAACCAACCCCGCAAAGCCAAGAAAAAAACTAAGGGACGGGGCAAGCAACCGTCTCGTGGTGGTTCGAGCGGTGCAAGTGCACAATCACAACCCCCTTTCGGATATACTTCACAACCCCCGTTTTTTTTCCAACAACCTTCACACCCCTCCTTTTACAACACCCAAGCAACCAACCTTCAACCCAATTTCGGCTATTTTCAAAATTTGTTATCAATGGATCCACCTCAATCCCCCGCCTTCGACCCATATGGTTTTCGTTCCCCACAAGTTCCATCTACACGAGGAAATGTTGAACGTCCTCTACCTATTTACGACGACGAGGACGAGGAGGTAGTGCCCGAAACTCAAAATTTGGGCGACGATGAAGATGACAACGGCGACGATGAATATAATGTGGATGAAGACGCCGGCAACGAAGAAGATGACGCTCGGGATAAAACGGGAAAAATGGAGAGCCAAAAAATGGACAAAGGTCCAAGAAGAGGTGTTGGCGAAGGCGTGGGTACATTGCTCTACCAACAAAAAGAAGAGCAATCAACAAAACCGCGATAGTTTTTGGCGTAAGATTTTAGATCATTTTAACGCCACCGTTGGTGGAACATGTCGAACGGTTTTCAACATGTCGAGGCATGGGAGGTCGTTCGAAAACACGACAAATGGGCCCAAGTCCCATTGTTGGGTGAGGAAGGGGAAGGTTCGGGACAAAAAAGAAAGCCCGTTGAGGTGGACCCTTCCATACCCGATATGAACGAAGACCCCTCGCCACAAAGAACACAACGGCGAGACAAACGTTAAGCGACATCGTCCGAGGGAAGCTCGGCCGAGTTGGCGGAACAATTCAAAGAGTACACCGCCATGAAAGAAAAGAAGCACGCGATTGAATTGGAGGCGATTGAATTGAGGAAGAAAAGAGAGTCGCAGGCTCTCGAGCTCATATCGGAACAACGCGAGACGATGAAAAACTACAATTACGATCGAGATATGAAAACATTCCTCAAGCCGCACGACGATGCTCCGCCAAATATGTTGCCGTTCATCCTCGCCCGAAAGCGCGACATCGCTAACAAGTACGGGTGGCCGTGCGATTTCTAAAATTTTTATTTTCTAGTTTTAATGTAATTTTTATTTTCTAGTTTGAATGTAATTTTAATTTTCTAGTTTGAATTTAATTTTTATTTTTATTTTCTACTTTGAAATGTCTTTTGTTAAATTTTATTTAATTTTTATTAATATTTTTTTATGAACATGCATAATTACAACAAATAAAAAAACAAAAAAACAAAAAATAAAAAACCAAGTCCCCTAAGAGGGGAGTGCCGCCATCAAAATAGGGTGTGAGGGGAGTTTAAGAGGGGAGTTGACGTGGCATAACGTAATTGGGTGTGTGTAAGAGAGGGGACTCCCCTAAGAGGGGAGTGCCCCTCTCACCCTTAGTATCTTACCATTAATGTAATATTAACATAAAATGCTTAGGGGCTGTTTGGTAGCCTCTTAATGACCATTCAGATGCTACCTCTTAATGGTTTAAAACCTCTGAATAATAAGAGGCAACCTCAAGTCTGAATGGTTAAGAGGTAACCTCTGAATGGTAAATTATCACATGTCACATTCTTCTACCTTCTCATTGGTAAAATTCTTAATGGTTCCATTAAAAGGTAGCCTCTTAATGACCATTCAAAGGCTACCAAACAGCCCCTTAGATCAAACGGTATGGATTTGTAAAGGACGGTCATGGTGTGAGGTGACATGATGGCCGCTAGTGATCGTGAGGGGCATGAAGATCTCCACAAAGGCCACAAGAGGAATTAGTTGTTGAGGTTGGATTTGTAATGGTCATTTTTTTAAATCAGTTTAACCACTAATGAACCATACCCATGGATAGTGGATGTGAGAGATGGTGGAAGAAGGGGCGCAGCTTTGTAGGGGTCGGGGGGCGCCCGACCCCCAGAACTTTTCGCTCGATAGTGTCCGGTATGTAGTTTTGTATAGAATTTTTTAGGTATATACGTTTTCGACCCCCCGGTTTTATAATTTTATTAGGTATATATGTTTTCGACCCCCGGTCGGAAATCTCAAGCTTCGACACTGGGTGGAAGGGGATACAGACGTGGCGTTAAGGTGGGGGTGGCGAGGCGATGAGCCTTCACTAGTGAACCATACCCTTTGGTTAGGCTAGATATTCTATGTTCATGTTCAATTATGAACTTGAATATGTGTTAGTGTTGGGCTAGATATATAATTTAGGTTTATATTGCTGTTATTTTAGAATCTCTTTGGTGTTAAGAGGCTAATATATTGTCATAAAAAGAACTATATACGTGAGAGGAAGGAAATTGTAATAACAAAGAACCTACATACTTAAACATAAAAGGCAATGAAGCCTCTATACTTTTTCTAAAAGTAGCTTAAACTTTTAAGAGCTTGTAAAGCTAAGAAAAGCCATTAGTTATTTACTTAGATTAGACAACGATTTTTGTCCAACAAGAGCCCATTAAGTTAATAAGATCCATAAATTTCTCGTCAGTTTAGCTTTAATATTAATTATATATAAAGTATATCGTACAAAAGGCCTTAACGTACGATGCGTACGCGATAGCAAATCGCACGTTATGTTTTAAAAAAAACAAAATCGCATGTACTGTATATAGGGAAAATCGCATGTTGTTCAGTAACACCCAAATCGCATGTTGTTCAGTAACACCCAAATCGCATGTTGATAATGTCTCACGTACGCAATGTACGTTAAGGCCAATTGTACGTTTATATATATGTATATAAATGATTGTTTGTATTGTTATAACTAAAAGTATTTGAATATGTCACTTAATATAGGTGCAATGAAAAAATGAATGGATTTGATGCAATGAATGCAATGAAACTTTCTTTCCAATGTTTGGCCAAGTCCTTTGAGCCAACTATTTGTCAATCTAGAAGAGCAACTTGGTCAAGAGCCACATATACCAATGAAACCAAATGGAATGTGAAACTAAATGGATATTTTTTTTATATTAAGTTGTTTTAATGACTGGTATATTTATATGATCATTTGTAATTATAAAGTTGTGAATATATTTATATAGTAAATAATATTATAGTTCACGCTCCACAGTTATTATTCACTCAATGTTAAATTGGTAACATTCAGTTTCGTGATTCTCACTTAATGTTGTTTGAGTTAATTGATACAATTTTAAATTTGACTAAACTGTCAAAATCATTGGAGACAATTGGCATGGCTAAAAATAGAATACTTTTTATTTGATTTCTTCAACTATTGATAAGAATTCAGAAGTCAAGTTTCATTTAAAGTCTTAAAAAGGAGGTATGCTTGAGGCCCCAACGCCCAAGAAACCACTTCAGGGGCAAAAAGGCACACCTCATGCAGTTTCAGGTAAAAAAAAAAGTACCATAGGTTCATTACACAACCTTATCAAAAGAAGCTAGTTGAATGATGCCTTCTCTAGTAGATATGATTGCAATTGTCTGTGTACACAAATAAGACATATAGTGAATAACTAAGATAAAGCAGAAATCTCTAGTCTCGTACAATTATAACACGTGACGCAACCCATTAATTATTTATTTATTATGTATGGATTGTTGTGATAGTTTATGTTCCGAATAGAGATGTAATGTCGAACAAAGGGCCGAAGAGACTATAAAATGAGAGCAACCGCAACTTCTGGTTGTAAACAAAGCTTATTTGGTTGTGCATAACGCGCGCCTGTCAAGTGCGTATACCAAGTATAGTTTCGTTTTCTACTATTAAGATGTCATAAGTAGCTATGTCACATATATGATTTTAAAGTTGAAGATCTCCCTAGAGAAAGCTTCTCTATCCTCTTGGATAGAGGTATGATTTGACTCTCAACAACCTAGGTATGGATTTTACTAGGCATGTTGTTTGTTATTGTCTTGTCAGATATCAATGCATAACCAACTGTTTGATATGTTCTAGCATTATGGCTACTTTTTTTAATGTGATGCATGACAAAAGAAATCATGAGTGATGAGTAAACAAAAAACAATATCAATAATTAAAAAACACAGCTAAAAAAATTGTAAATCAATGAGTAAACAAAATGTTTTTAACATTAAAGGTGACAAAGTTGATCCAGAAAAACCTAAGTAAAATGTCCACAACATGACAACTTCAAAGATAATTCAAACAAAAACCATAACATTGCCTTGACAAAAATCAAAACTCGAAAATAAAACTTCTTCTGAGCCAAGCCTAAACCCGAGCTCTAATATAGTGTCAATTATCGAGATTTAGTAGAAAAACCCAAGCACCTTACCTCCAACATTCTTCCTCCTAGCTTCTTCATGATCCATAATTCCAGCGGATGTTGTCAAAACAATGTACCCAAACTGCAAGTTTCATTGATTGTTCACATATATTAATATTGAACCACAGGCAACTTTAACTAATTTACTACTAAAGAACCAATTCAGGTTGTATCTTATCTCTAAACGAGTCAAACGAGTTAAACATAAAATTGTTAAAACAGAAACACGGATAGCGGTTGCTAAGCAGTTAATACGGTAAAAAATCGGATATCAGTCAAGGACCGATTTTGAGATATCGGTAATCACGGTGGGATATCGGTACTTTTAATATCATGTAGAATTTATACATATAGCAATTTAACACTAACAATTCAGTATACTCTAATACCATTAAGAAATTAACCAATTGCAACTTGCAAAACACTAACAATAGTAGCAAGTAGGAACTGATTAAGACTTAAAACACTGACATTTAACACCAACAATTAACAATTAAGACTTAAAACACTAATAGCAGCAAT
This sequence comes from Helianthus tuberosus, assembly GCA_030545235.1. NCBI lineage: Eukaryota > Viridiplantae > Streptophyta > Magnoliopsida > Asterales > Asteraceae > Helianthus > Helianthus tuberosus. The sequence goes on along the minus strand of CM060397.1, from coordinate 181,607,364 downwards.
AAGAAGAAAGACGAATGGTAGAACTACGATGAAAAGTACAGATATCGAAAAATCGGTGATATATCGGTCTAATATCGGTCAATAACGCCAATAATACCGGTGCTGATGTTTTACATGGGGACCAATAACCGACAAATCACTGATAATAACTGCATAGCGTTTTATTCAAAAAAAAACATTACTAAATTTTAAATCTTTGAAATGATATTGGTCACCATATCTTTATAAAACAAATAGATTCTGCCAAGTCTAACCTGTCTTGAAGGAAGAAGTCTAGCGGTCCAGGGCTCAATTTCCTTGACTCCAACATCAAATCGGGGACTAATGACTCCACATTTGTTCAAACGTCCGTTCAGTTCAACAACAATCTTTCCTGATCGGTGGTCATCAACATACTCAAACTCACCAATATAACCTGTGCATAGTTGAACACAAAAATAAGTGGAAATGAATTTCATTAACCATAAGATCTGTAATACTGCAATCATTCAAAAATAAGGGAGCAAGAACACACCATGCTTTTGCATGACCATAAGAAACTTGATGATAACTTTTGAAGAAGGCCTAATCATGACCTGTCTCTTCCCCCTCTTCTCGGCATTGTACATGCTCTTAAGAGCGTCATTCAAAACGCTGACCCTCACCATCCTCAAAAAATCAAAAAGCTGCAAAAAAAAACGCAAGAATCATTACGCATTGTGAATTTGCAACCACAAAATGAAAAATAAGAGCTAACTGATGAAGTGTCACCTATTCATTAACATACAACCACAGGCTCGGCGTCAAAATAAAAAACACCAACATCATACAAACAGGTCAACAGTCAACCCAAATCAAACTATATCCCCTTTGCAAACCTAAGGTATGCAATTGAGCTGATGGTTCCAAAAAATCACATCAAATCATTCCAGAAGACTCAAACTACTTTACGATATACATTTACGACACAAACGTCACGCGTGTGAAATAATCTCCCATAAACAACACCTAGTGTACAAATCTAAACAAGCATCTACTTCTCAAACTTAAGATACACAATTGAACCAACATCATAGCAATGCAATTAACAATTAACAAATGAATCACTCATCATAACGAATCATTCAGGAAAGTTCAAACTACTTTAAACAAATAAATTGACAACAAAAACATCACACATGTAAAATCAACTCGCATACATAACACACCACGGTGTACACATCTTAACAAGGTATGTATACATACTAACCTATAGCTACAGTCAAATTAAGCAAGATCATATCATCTAAAATGGAAACAACAGAATCATTTGAAAAACAAACGCTCAAAACCTAGAATCGTTGATTCGAATCAAAATCTAACAGTGTATCCGAAAACATCAAATAGTAAGGTGATGAGAACGTTGATGTGAAGATCAATGATCTAACTCTTGCTAGAAGTGTGTACGAATGATTATGGGAGTAAGAGAGAATTAGGGTTTACCTTGAAGCAAAAACGCCGTCAATGAGAGGAAGGGATACAAACAGAGGCTTCAAATGGGGTTAGGGTTTCGGGTTTTAAAAGAAATTGTGAAATTACTGATTGGCCCCTTCTTTATCATTAAAAAAGTCACACTTACGGCCTTACTTGAATGGGCCAATCGAAAATAAAATTTTGTTGAATGGGTTTCGGTAGGATTGATTTTGCAATTTAAAAAGGTTGCGGCGTATCTTGTTATTCGTTCACCTATTGCTTTTTTTTTTTGGAACGGCTAACGAATCCTCCAAATGGCCTACTGGCGAAATTCACCACATTGGGATACACTTGTCTTCGAACCGGGGAAAACCCTCATCTAGGGTCAAAGCCCGTAAACACTCGCCCGAAGGCACGACAGTGCGGTGAGCGGTAAAACCCGCTCAGTTCAATGATCTAACTAGCGATCTCCACATATTCGCATAGTCTCCCATCATCACCAGGTGACGTAGAAAATAATGGAGAGGGCAGGAATTGAACCTGAGTCCCTTATCCCTTACCACTCCACCACTACCTCATTGATACTGTTCATCTATCGCTATTATGTAATTTCCTACCTAGCAATTATCCTAAATTTAAACATTTTAGTAATAAAATTCATTTTTTTTAAAAGATGTTCTAAAAAACTGATGTATTTTAATATTTGTTTCACTTTCACACAAATAACATGTTAGTCATAGAGTTTAACTCAAATTTGACGTATTTAGGCAAGATGGTGTGGAACCACGCCCCTAACTACATCATTTGTTAACGCTTCAAACACCGCCCCGACCTAGTTAAAGGGGGGGGGGGGGGGTAAACAAGGGTCCGCCATGCCTTTCATGAGAGTTAACCATTGCAAAGGTGGGGGCCACCAAAAAGCAACCAATCACATTTCTTTTTATTTTTCTTTTCAATTCAAAGTTAAACCGACCCGGCCTAGTTAAAGTGCGAGTTAGTTAAAGATCATTTCTTGCGTGGTGTTGACGTGACGAGGCGACGTGTTAAACAACATCATCCATCCTTATAATTGTTATTTTCCCACTCCTTTTGTGATTCATGTGGTGGTTAAAAACTCAACAATATAATCATCTATGTTCCCGAGTCTCATTTAACAGGGGGGGGGGGGGGGAGGGAAAAGTGATGAAAATATGAAAAACCATGTTCCTGAGTTTCATTTAACAGGGGGAGGGGAGGGGGGGGGGGGGGGGGGAAGGAGGGAAAATGGAAGAAAATATGACCATATATTCATCCTTCCAAATTGGAGAGATTAGGAGATAAAATTTTCCTTCCCCTCTCCTGTTAAATAAGACTGAGGAACATAATGTTTGTTACTTGGTCTTCTGTCATAAACCATGTTCTCAATATAACTTTGTCATGTTGGTCGATAAGTCATGAGAGACGTGCTAAAGTGGTCATAAACCATGTTCTCAATATAACTTTGTCATGTTGGTCGATAAGTCATGAGAGACGTGCTAAAGTGGATTGCCAAATGATTTTCAAAACCCTTATTTTATATCATATAGCTTAAACTCGTTACTTCGAATGTGGAGATCGGTGTTTAATTAAAACTAGTATGTTTAAATTTGTGCAAACAATAACCTGCATTTTTACCTTTGATTCTTGTAGTTGTCGTCTTGTCGCAAGTAATATGGATCCAAAGATCCTACCAGAGAGTTAAATGTCTTTCAGTTAACCTTTTTGGGGCCCAAAGCGGATTTTAAAATCAAGACTCGTTTCGATTTTCATAATAAAGTAGTTTTGGGCTTAACATCCTAACACGAGAAAATGTGATGACACATGTTTTCTATACGATTTCTAAAAGGAAGACGATATGAGAGCTAGAAGAGTTTAGGAAAAGAAACCACTTCCAAGCATATGATTATTTGTTTTCTTTGTCAAAACTACTGAAAGTTAAAATCCTATGTGATCTTTGTCACAAGGATAATCTCAAATGTCTCAATCACACCCATGGGTCATTAAACCATACATAATATGGTGTTCGGTCTCAACCATATGTTCATATCACCGAGAACTTATTCATAAAAAAGAAGGAAAGAATCTGCTGACATGTAGTTTATGATTTAAGGGATGCCCCACCTTTCGAAAGGTCCTCGACTGCCTTAGAGATTTGGGTCTCTGACATCCCTTCCAAACGTATGCCCCTCTCGACACCCATGTCTGTACACAGAGTAATAACTATGAGAAACATAATATGATTAAAAATTACATAAACCATAACCTATGTTCAAACACGATAATACCATCAACTAATTTGTAATGATGATAATCTTAATCAGCGAATATACAATTTTCAAGCAATGTCTCAAAAAGAAAAACGTTGCATTTTCAGAGTAACTATTATGCTTCAACTTTGTATGCTAGTCAAAATAATAATACCAATACAACCTTGTATTTACAAAACATTTACATTGGCAACCACTATACTTGAATTTAACTTTTGAGAAAAACCATTGTACTTGACAAATTTTGGGCAAAATATTCATGCTGCAAGTAAAAGGTTGTTTATTAAATTTCTCCAAGTTAGAGAAGTAATTTACTACATAATATGTATAAAGCTAAGCCTATGATAAACACAATCTTTTCGCTCTTAACATGATCTAAATGTTCTAGCAGCAAAGGATTTAATTTAGTTTTTTCAAATGTTCCTAGGATAGATGTACTACATTTTTACCCTGCTTATAAACAGTTGATGTTTAAAAGAAAAGAGTAAACTTTGACAAAATCTTTAACCTGTTTTCATGTAAATTATAGCACATTTACTTGCAAATCAATACTAGTACCTATAGATAGAAAAGAAAAAAAAAAGCAATATGAAACAAAAATTTGTTTAACATCTACTGAGATACATAATAGTGTTTGAAAGTTGTGTTATTTGAGAACAAAGCCCCGAATTAACAAAGAAATAGTTTGCTTTCGCTTTTGTCCCTCTTTTATCTTTTCTGGCAACTTCTGAGATCAGCTAGAGAGGTTTTTAGAGTAAGATATACCGCGTGTCAAGAGCATAATATGGCTTACATTGGGCAGACAAACTTAAAACTGTGCAAAAACATTCATGGATTTGAACAACAATTCATATGTGATCTATGCAGTTAATGCGGTAAAATATCGGATATCGGTCAAGGACCGATATTTGAGATATAGGTTATCTCGGTGAGATATCGGTAATTTTAATATCATGCAGAATTTATATATATAGCAATTTAACACTAATAATTCAGTGATATATCGGCGATATATCAGTCAAATATCGGTTATATATCGGTCAATATCGCCGATAATATTGGTACCGATGTTCTGACCGATATTTGACACCAGTATTTTACTAGGGGACCGATATAACCGATAGATCACCGACATTAACTGCATAGTATGTGATGAACATGTTCTATAATTTGCACCATTGCTATAGAAATACACCATCTGATCTAAGTTTTTTGGAATTACACATGGTGTAAGAGCTTAAAACTATTGACTCTCATCTTATTCTTTTTTAGAATGATCTCTTAATCATAAGTATTTTGCACAGGCAGTTCATTCCAAGTGTCAGCTATCTAAACTTTATGAGCCAAACCACGAAATGTTTAAAGATTGTATCTACTCAAGTTTTGCTTAAACGCTATGTTGTCAAAGACGAACTAGGCACGCACCTATGTGCTGAAACGCAGAGCAGGGAAGCACCTCGCCTGGACAAGCGCAGTTTCAGACGATCATGCTCAGCTTCCGGACTAAAATCGTCTGTGTTTGTTTGAACATGTCTAAAACACCTAAAAATGGTATATTTATACTATTCCAATAATCAACTACCATTACCTAACTTCTATAATTGTAGAGTCAACAAATGTCAGATGAAAATGATCTAAATTTCTGATTTCTAATTAAAAATAACTTTTCTTTGTCTTCTGTTTCCTATGGGTTCATCTTAGAAACTCTTAGGGGCTGTTTGGCAACTTCTGTATGGTTAAGTGCTGAATTAGTAAGAGGTCTGAACCATTAAGTGCTGAACCAGTAAGAGGTCTGAACCATTAAGAACTAGTATAATGCTTAACCGTTCAAAGGCAAATGTCTGACCAATTCAGATTAGAGGTCTTAACCATTCAGACTCAGTATAATACTTAACCATTCAGAGGCAAATGTCTGAACCATTCAGCCATCTGCTCGCAAAACAAACAGTCTGAACCATTAAGTGCTAAACCAGTAAGAGGTCAGAACCAATTAAGAGTCTCATTAAGAGGTAAACAAACAGCCCCTTACTAGTAAATCAGGTAAAAAAAATGAAACAGATGATATCAGTTGAAAACTTAAAAATAAAAACATAAAACAAATTACGGTGTTTTCACTGTTTTTCGGTACTGTACCGGTACTTAGCGGTGTTTTACCCATAAATACCGCTACTGGTACCGAAAAACAGGGAAAATGGGAACCGGTACCGAATATACCTGGTACGGTTCGGTACCCAGTACCAAATGCTCATCATCCCTAGATGTAATGACGAAGGGGAATGACGCACGTACCGTATCTAGCCCACAGCTGAGGGTCGGTGCCGCTGCACTCACGGATGAGAATGGGCAACCTAGGGTTTGCTTTCTTCAAATCCTTGTAATTGTTCTGAACAAAAGCCCTAATGAATTTGGGGTTAGAGTTGGGGTTAGGGCACGTAATCTGAGATGAAATTGTAAAGGATACCTGGTGGAAGCACTGGCAGGTGAAGTTTGACAAAACAGAACTCGGAGCTCTTTCAGATTCTTTGATAATTGTGCCATCCATGCCATTCTGATATGATAGGGTTAGGAATAAGAAAGAAGCTGTAGAGATAGAAGGAAAACCGATTTTCTGGATGATCCCAGATCTATAACCAAAACATCAACAATGTTCAAACTTACAAAAGACACCCAACAAAATATTGTAAAGGGCATAAGGGACTGGGGGTGGCATAGGGCTGTAAACAAGCCGAGCTAGACCCAGCTCGAGCTCGGCTCGAACTCGATTCAAGTTGGCTCGAGCTCGAATTTCAAATCGAGCTGAGACAAAAAAAAAATGAAGGATGTAAACCTTATCGAGCCAGCTCACGAGTTCACGAGCCGAGCCAGACCAAGCTCGAGCTCGGCTCGTTTACAAACCGAGCCGAGCCGAGCTAGCTCGTTAACAACCGAGCCAATTTCGAGCCGAACTTTCTTTAAGCTTTTTTCGAGCGAGTTTCGAGCGAGCTGCGAGCCACGAGTTTTTTGAACACCCCTAGGGTGGCAGCGTGATGGCTTCCCTTCACGCGTGGAAAACAACCAAACACCGCGTCCATTACCTTTTTTTACGCGTGAAGTTTTAAACGCGTTAAGTTTTCCATGCGTTGAACTTTCGAATTGTACCATTGCATTTTGACCGTTTGGGGTATTTTTGAACGTTGGGGATTTAATTTTTTGAAGGTTTTTTTATATAAAATCAACCAAACATTCCACCCACTCAATCCAAAAAATCTAAAAATTCTCCAATTCAATTCAAAAAACTCTCCAACTTGAACGCGAGCACGCGTATATGGGACACTTGAAAACGGTAGAAAGACAAAATGATTTAAAAATCTTGTGTGAGCCGCACGCCCATCTCGACAAACCGTTTAAATCAGTCGTAATTCAACAAAAGCGCGAGATTTGTGAAAGGTGGGGTTGGGAGATGCCACCATTTTAATTTAAGGTTTTTTTTTCCCAATGTTTAGTTGTTTTTTATTTTTCTATGCAATTTTTGTTTTATTTAAATGAAATTTATAATTTTAGTGTTTTATTGTTAATTTCTAAAAAAAAGAAATTAAAAAAGTTGTGAGTGATGGAATTCCATCACTAGTGATGACCACCGCCACTAAAAAAAGCTTGTGAGTGATAGAATAATGGTTGATGACATGGCGGAACTTGATTGGATGTTGTGAGTGATGAGTGAGTGATGAGTGATGACCACCCCCACTCCCCTAGTGGTCTTTGGAACATGCAAACCACACAAAAATAAGAAAAACACTAAATGTGGAAATGAGACTCGTTCATCATATCAATACCCCTCCTTAACCACTTTTTGTCCTCAAGAAGTGGGCTCCGGAAAACGCAGCTTCAGCTCGTCTGTAAGACCCGTCTCAATTTAACACGAATTTAATTCTAAATACGCATTTTATATGAAAATACAACCCTTCAAAAACTTTGTCAAGTCGTTCTTACATGACTAAAGTATTCAAAATATAGTATTAAGTGTTTACAACTTTCATTTTTAAACTAAATAAAAGAAAGACATCGCGAAAGCGTCATTTAGTATGTGTTCGGTTCACTTCATTGCTTGATCGATAGTATTAAGTGTTTACAACTTTCATTTTTAAACTAAACAAAAGAAAGACATCGCGGAAGCTTCATTTAGTATGTCTTCGGTTCACTTCATTGCTTGATCGGCATCCGGTTGGTAGCTACATTCATCTAATGTCAAAACTAACTTAAAACTTAGTTTTGATAAAATAGAAACAAGAATAAACAAGATCCAATAGCAAATAAACGAAATCAAAAATAAAAATTCAGATCTAAGTCTCTCGCGCCACGCGAGAGATTTCTTTAATCCGCTCGCGGGCCGCGACAGGCCCCGCGTGTCGCGCCAGCATTCACTCATCCCCTCGCGTGCCGCGGGGGAGTATGTTTTCCAGCGGGTCCACTCTTTGGACCTGCATATTTGCCCAGCTCCATTTTTACAAAAATAACAAACTTCAAATTGCCATAACTTTTTATCTACAAGTCCGTTTTTAGTGATTCTTTTTCCTACGTGTCCGTAATTTAAATACGGACCCGTTTATTATCACTATTTGCATAAAAATCTTGTTTATAGGTTCATCGCCTAAAAATCCCCTTTTTATTTATTCGACCCGTTTGGTATTATATCAAACCATACAAAACTCACTCTTATGGGTCACTAAACTGCGTTACCCTTTTCCCCGGGCTTGTATACATTGGTGTTTCATTGTCATTCTCAAAATTTACGCACGCGATATGTCGCGCTTGTTAATAACAATTTCAATCATGAATATTATCACTGTATCAACAAATTTTGATCCAAAACCTTTGACCCAATATCATGGGTTATTTTAAGAAAAACTACGCTTTTGGCGTGTCCGTTCAACGGCCTACGCTTTCACGATTCGCATTCAAACGAGTGACTATCAAATCACTTCAAACACTGCTAATTTATCCATTGTTTGACCCGTTTGGTTATCTAATGAAAACCTCCATTTCACGACACACCAAACTATTTCTAACCATTATTTGACCCGTTTGTTTATCTAGTGGACTTCGTCACTTCAACTATATATCAAGCTCACATAATATGCGAATTCAAGGTTGACTAACAAAAATACATAATCAACATAATGTAACGAAACCGTAGTTACATACTTGCATAATTTATCAACATTGGTTTCTAACCATAATTACCCATTCCCGGGCTTGTCAACCTTAGCGTATCACTTCCATTCAACGGTTTACACTTTTATATCTCAAATTTAACGAGTGACTTTTAAGTCACTTCGAACACTACCATTTCGACCATTATTTGACCTGTTTGGTTGTCTAATGGAATTCACCATTTTACCAACATACCAACTTATCTCAACCAATATTTTAACCCGTTTCTTTATCTAGTGAGTTACATCACTTTATTTACATTCCAAACATGACTAATTAAACAATATTATCAACAAACAAATCTATTTACTATTTTGACCCATTTGGTTGTCGAGTGAGTTACATCACTTCAATGACATTCCAAACATGCTTTAACCGTTTATTTTGACTCGTTCGGTTTGTCGAGTGAACTTCGTCACTTCGTTGACTTACCAAACTCGCATTTTACACTACAATCTCATTAATATTTCTAATACCATTGTTTATGCATAATGTAACGAAACCGAAAGTTGCGTACCTTTAGTGTTTTTCCTTCAAGCGCATATCAACTCCGGCTCGTCCGCTTGAAGATTCAATTCCTTTGCCTATAGAGTTCAATCAACGACTTGTTTAGAACTCTTATTATTTCCTATAACGCATAATTCACCATAACATTCGAATATGCGTTTTTACTCAAAATTTCAACATCTAATTTCCTTTTAGGCATTTCAACAAACACCTAGAGGGCATAATTTTACAAAAATCAATAATCAAGTTCCATGACTAGTTATTTAGCCAATTTTGAGCATTTTTCACAATTTCAATTATCTAGTTTACACATCAACACTTAGACTTATTTCATGGAGCTCAAATAACACTAGATTGATAACCATAATTCTAGTGTTCATCATCTTTCTACAAAACTCATTTAACACATAAATGGATGATTATGAATCTCATATCTATTGACACTAATGCATCAAATTATTGACTAGGGTTTACTCCTAGACATGATATCATTCCTAATCTCATCTAAACATCAAACATTTAGGCTCAAATTTCCATTTCCCATGTTCATCTATAACTCAAGATGAAACCAAATAACAAAATTAAGCATACCTTAGGATCTTTTCGTGAAGGTGATCACTAATTCGAGTTTGGATTTCTATTTGGAACTGATTTCCCCTTGCAATTTGATGAAATTGCAAGAACTAGGGTTCAAGTGGAGAAGCTTGTTCGCCCCCTGTGTTTTCTTCGACTAGAACACACACCCAGTGTGTGTTTTGGACTTTTAAATTTTATTTTCTAAAAACCATTTTCAATTTTGTCACTATTGGTCCCTCTACTTATTCTCAAGTTTTATTTTGGTTATTCTAACCATGTTTTCCTTGATATTTCAAGGCACATAATTAACTAGGTTAAATTTTTCCTAATTATTTTATCCTTAATTGTAACCAACATATTTATTATGGTCATTTATATAATTTCTAATATTTTCGGTGTGTTACATCGTCCAAAAATTCCCATATTGCATCTTGAGTCGACTGCCCCTTCCATTGCACCAACACCTTCATAGTTGCCCGGTTACCACGTTTAACAAGCTTACGATCCAAGATGGCATGCGGCTGAAGAGTGAACCGAGCTTCTGTTAGGAGAGGAATGACTTTAGACGTTGATCCACCCGTTTCCTTTAGCAACGAAACATGGAAGACGGGATGAATCTGGGCCTCGCCCGACAAGTCCAACCTATACGCGACATTTCCCACCTTCTCCACAATAAAAAAAGGACCAAAATACTTAGGGGTGAGCTTTGAATGCTTGTGAACCCTTAACTAATTTTTCATGTACGCTTGCAGTTTGAGATAAAACCAGGTGCCCGTTTCAAAAACTTTTTCAGTTCGGTGTTTATCAACATGTTCCTTCATACGATTCTGAGCCTTGACTAACGATTGTCTCAAGACCTTCAAAGCTTCTTCCCGATCTTGCATCATCTCATCCACCTCTTTATCCATCGCGTCTAACGGGGGGCAATATCCGTAAAGGGCTTTGAAGATCCAAGGATTAGGGTCGGGGCCTGTAATCACAGTTTGGGTCTTATACTTGATCGCATATCTGAACCTGCAAAAGAACAAACCATTAGGCTCGCCGCAGAGATGGGAGGGTCCCTTTGCGAACACCCTCCGGCGTGAGGATAAGTATTTGATAGAGAGAGAAAGTAGGACGAATGTTCAGAAAATCATCCTTGGTTTGTACTTGATGGGGTATTTATACTAGTCAACTGTGATGACGTCATCCGTCTGGACGCACCTATTGGTGGTCCGTCCAGCGATGGTTGGGGAATGGGGTTTTCTCGGGATGTTCGTTCTTTACGGTTCGGTCCGATCAACATGAAGAATGTCCGGCCCCGAATATGCATCTTCAGGCTTCAAACGGGGTCTTCCCCAAGGACGAGTGGAACGTCGTGTTATACCACCACTCCGCTAAAGACACCCATTTCACCCACGTTTGAGGTCTCTCCATCACCATACACCTCAAATAGCCCTCTAGACACCTGTTAACAACCTTCGTTTAGCCATCCGTCTAGGGTGGTAAGCCGTAAACAACTTAGAAGTCACACCCTGAAGCTCTAGAAACTCGGTCCAGAAAGAGCTCAAGAATATGGGATCACGATCTGAGATGATTGAGTTAGGACACCCATGAAGCTTATAGATGTTATCAAGGAATACTTGAGCTACTTCCTTAGCCGAAAATGGGTGGCCCAAAACCATGAAGTGTCTGTACTTTGTGAGACGATCAATATCGGGTGGCCCAAAACCATGAAGTGTCCTTAGCCGAAAATGGGTGGCCCAAAAACGGAGGTTAGTGTTTCATGATCGGTATTAGTATAATTGGAACTAATATTGGTATTTATTTTTATGGTTCACGATTGATATAAAATGCAACTTTATTTTTAGGTTACATCAGACAACTTTTCTATAAAAAAAATTGTTGTAAACAAACATTTTCTTCATATTGTACTAATTGTGTTCATGAAAAAAAGGTAGACGGCTTATCAAACATCGTATTATATTACTCAAACAATTAAAATAGTAAACGCCGTCACTTTATATAATATAAAAAAACTAAATCATTAGGCAACTTTTTATGTTACTAAAAAGGTAAATATTGTAACTTTATATAAAAAAACTCAACAAATTTTGTACCGCCAAACCGAATACAACTCTGGTATTGATATTCTTCGGATGTTATTGGATCTCTTGGTCACATAAATATTTACTAGATCCTTAATAAATATAAACACGTCGCAATGATATACTCAAAATTTCATAAACGTTATATTACAGTCCTCAAATATCGAAAAAGGGTAAACGACTTATGAAGCATCATAATATATTACTCAAACAACTAAAAGGGTAAACGACGTCACTTTATATATGTAAAAAACAAACAAACAAACAAACCGTGAAGCATCTTTGATGATATGTACGTTTGTGCGTCGTTTACTTGTACATTATTGTATACAATTCGGTTTTGAGTAAAATCTATATCAAAATGTAGATAAAAATAAGCACGCCACAACTACATACTCAAAATTTTATAAAGAATTTTTTTATAAAACTTTGTATCTTATTAAGAAAAAGCAAAAGCTACTTTAAGGGATTAAACCAAAAAACCTTTTTTTAACAGCTTAAAATCATACCAAGTTTATGCTTTCTTCTTGTGTAACGTACGAACCCCTTTTGCAAGTATACTCAGGAAACAAACTTTGTCGTAACGGCAATTTAAGTCCCTCGCGTGTTGTTTGTTTGGATATTAGCCACAATGGTTGAGAATTTCATCATTAACATTAACATAACATTTTATTGATTTTTTAATACAATATTCATATAGAGTCCACCTCATTATACATTACATTAAAAAACACTATAACATATTAACGTACGATAGATTTCAATATCATACTTTAAACACACAATTAGATCATTAGTTTGTGTTATAAGCACTTGGAACCAAGTACAAGTCGTGTTTTCGCTTCAAAGTGGCTCCCAAAGACTCACTCCTATCAAGATTCTCTGGATTTACTCCGTTCGGAAGCTCCCAGTTGAAGTGGTAGAGTAGCCTCGTAAGAAGAAGCTCTACATTCGCCAACCCCATAGTTAACCCTGGACAAATTCTTCTTCCGGCACCAAATGGAATATATTCAAAATGTGTCCCTTTAAAATCAATTAAACTCTCGCTAAATCTTTCTGGTATGAAACTCTCAGGATTATTCCAGTAGTCTGGATCGCGTCCTATTTTCCAGAAATTAATAATTACTTTTGTATTAACAGGAATTTCGTACCCACCGATCACACACTTTTCACGACACTCTCTAGGGACCAACAACGGAAGAGGAGGGTGCAACCTCATGGTTTCCTTGATCACTAGTCTTAAATAATCAAGATCTTTAATATCCGACTCATAAACCTTTTCCTTACCCTTGAGAACCCGCCTAAGCTCTCCTTGTAGCTTATGCATTACCCTTGGATTTAGCATTAGTTCAAACATTACCCACTCGATTACCACCGAAGCTGTGTCTGTACCGGCTGCAAACATATCCTATATCAATAGCATGAAAAAGAGGATTAGTTTAATACATTAACGAGTCAAATGTCTATTAAAAGGAAAATAGAAGTAAATGGCATAGAGTAATGATACACCTATCGCAAACATATATTTTAACGAGTTAATGTATGGTTGTTTAAAAAGTTCACGGCTCAAGACTCCACTCGTTTAACTCAATTTAACTAAAGCCCAGATTTTATTATATGTTAATTATAACCCAAGTTTTACATTAGCCAACCTTGTGCATTAAACTTAGGATCATATAAATTATGTATTATGTGTATGTTAAAACTATTATATATATATATATATACACACACATCAATATGTGTAAATAGACAAGTTAGTTTGAGTTTTTTACGAGTTGAACTCTGGCTCAACATTTTTGCTCGCTAAAATAAACGCGAGTGAAGCTAAGGTAGCTTGTTTAAGACCGTGGGGTATGGTGGGGCTTGGTTGGGCATTGGTTGACACGTGGAATGGGAAAAAAACCCACGCCCATGGGGTATGGTGGGGCTTGGGTTGGGGGCATGAGTTGACACATGGCCACTGAGAGCCCGCCATGTCACCTTGCTAGCCCGCCCCACGCCCGGCTTCAAACCCACGCCAAAGGGGCCACACCCAAACCCAAGCCCCCGGGGTGGTGGCTTGGGCGTTTTCCCCCAACCCAAGCCCCATACCCCATGGCCTAACTTCGAGCCTGAGCCCAAACCCAACTAGTCAGCAGAGTACTAACCAAGATGACTGCTTTGATGTTATCATAAGTCAACGGAAACTTCAACCCTTCATCATCTTTAAGCCTCAACAAAACATCAAGCAGATCCTCATTTTGCTCAGCCAGACCGCCCACCGGCACGACACTCCTGGTGGTCGGAGATTATACCGTTCAACATCTTATCAATCTTCCCATGAATCTTCATCAACTTTCCCCTCATTCCAGTCACAAAATGCAAAATTTTAAACGAAGGAAACAAATCAGACACATCAAAACCGCTAGATAATGACACAGCCTGTTCAATCAACTCAACAAGCATCCCATGATCCTTGCATCTACTTCCAACGGAAACCCGAGTTGCAATAACATTAATCGTGGCGTAAATCTTCTTACTAAGATTAACTGTCACCTTACCTTCATTAACCATGCATTCTACGAGTCTCCATGACTCCTGATCACGAATGGACTCCATCGAGCTGACTTTCTTGGCACTAAGCAGCTCCAAGATGCAGATTTTACGCATTTGTCGCCAGTATTCGCCGTAAGGGGAGAACACGATATCCGTGTAGTTGTATCCGACTATTTCAGCACCCAGAAGCTTGGGTCGGTTTGCGAAAGATAAGTCGTTGGCTTTCATGACTTGTTTAGCTAGATCGGGGGAGGAGATTACGACGGAAGTGAATTCGCCGAGGCGTAGGTGAATGATTGGGCCAAGGTTTTGGGATAAGTTTGTGAGAGCAATATGTGGGAGTGATCCTAAGAGGTGGTGTAAGTGGCCTATTAGAGGGAGCTTCCATGGTTGTGGGGGGAGGTTGTAGTTGTTTGTATGAGGTGAGGTGGAGGTTTTGAGTTTGGTGAATAGGTAGAAGAATGTAAGGAAGAAGATGACGAGTGTAAGAGGAATATGGAGCTCCATTGTTACTTCAAGTGCTTGATTGACAAAGTTAGCAAGTGGGAAGGTTGATTTATAAACGAGTTTTTATTGATAACTAGGGGTATTTCTTGTCGCGCGTTGCGCGACATTACAATTTAGATTCAAATAGGTACGAAAATTCCTGATTAATATTCATATCATGCATTGCTCATGTTCACATGTGCCATGATTTTTTGGTTCATGTTGTTTTGACTGCCTACCTACGATGTGACCCGTTTAACGCCCCACTGCGAAGATTGTTCGCATTTGTGCAAATTGACACAGATTACGACCACTTTTGCGCCTATAGCACCAATTTCTCTAAGTTTTGTGCCGGTGGCTGTACACCAAAAGATAAAGGAACCTTGCGCCAACGGACGCAAATACGCTAATACGGTCCATGTGTTCCTGGAGGTTTCCATGCCATCGGTAAAAAGAAAAAAACAATATGATATGAACCATGTAATGTATAAAATTATTAATTCAGGAACCTTGACTTCAGTACTCACTCAAATGTACATCAATGGAGGTACAGTCACTATCTCCTTTGACTTCTTAATCAATGAAAGTGGTATTCTATAACTATAAAATAGAACACCAACAGATAAATAGGGAAGGTTATGAATGAAACACATCCATTACGCAAATGATTCAAGAGGACTCAGCACAAGATATCAATCGACCTGCAGGCTTGGTGACATCTACAAATGGAAAAGCAAAGGGTGGAATTAGCTAAAAATTACAAAAAATAAAATGCATTTCAATCTATGTTTAACTAACCATATTATCGGTATATAACGTCCTAATCATATTTAAAACAAAATATACATAAAAAGTGTTTCTAGTCAGCCCGATCTCACGTGAATGAAGATTTTACCAAAGTGACCGATGGAGCTATCAAACCTAAAAGCTGAAGAAACAGCTGCGAATAAATCCCTATCTATTCCAACATCCAAACAAAATTTTGATCACTTGACTTCACATACAAGATCTTGATCTTGTTTTTGTTATCTTTTCGGTTCATAACATGCATAGTCACTTTCAATCAGGAAGATACAACTAATTTAACATAATAACCGAATCGGCTCAGATTTGGCAATCGGACCGTCGTGGCTACAAAAAGGTTGCAAGTGGAGAATATCACACTTATTGTCCTTAATTATGCCACGCCAAACAATGGCCTCTACCAAAGTCATCACAGCCGTCATGAGTTCGGAACAATATTTTGCCTTAAACTTCAGTGAGCAAAACAAAATCACCAACACCAATCGACTCAGATCTGAAAAGATCATCATGGTTGTTGAAAAGAGGAAAATAGGTTAGAAGCACACTTCCTCATAGTCATCAAGAATAGCTAGCTCAGTGGCGCCATGGTTGCAACCGGAGTTGCCATACCAAGTAGCAACACACCATCATCGTTAGGTAGGCGACAGGCCAAAAACTCGCTAGCATAGTATATTTAGGCGATCAACTGAATGAAAAAAATATACTGGAATGGGAAGCGATGGAGTTTTAGTGATGTAGCTTCACCGTCCAAATAAGCCACCACCCAAATCAGTGAATACCAACATTCCACGCACAAATATACTGTTCAACCCAGCCGACATCGCCTAAAACACTCGCTAAAACACCAAGGGTCGAATGGTGGTTAATAACCCCCAAAAACAGAGACGATGCTTTTTTTAGGATTTTTTATAGACCAAATACACTTTAGTTAACCACACTTCTTGCTGATTAGAGACCAACTTGGAGGCGATGACGGCGAAAAATGAATCAATGGCACATACAACACCAACTCAACTAACCACAGCCTGACCCATTTCATGTTTTGTAGCAAATCGGGTTCATCCCACGCTACCTGTAACCAGAAATCATATCAAACTCGTACATTTAAAAACCAAGTAACAAACATTCATACATAATCAATAATATCTCACTTATAAATACATATTCAATAATATCTAACTCATAAAGTGTACTGTATAAAGAGTATACCTCAAGAAGCCTCCGAGGCGAATTCAGCCAACGAAACTGACCTTTGACATCATCCAAATAAAGCGTGCACATGAACCAGCTAATTTGAGACGAATCCTCCATCTCTAAAGCCATCTTGAGCCTCATTTTTGGAGACCACTAAATCCGCATTGCTGCCTTTACAGTCAACGCTTTCACATAGAACACAGGCGTGGTTGCGCAAGGGTGGTACACCACCTCAAACGACCGGCTAGCAGACGCGAGGTTCACAGCCTCAACCACCGACTCCACACTCACCTTGACAGAATTCCCAAACCCACCAACTGCAACAGTTACAGAACGAAAATAACGCTACAAAAAAAAACAATTATCTTACAAAAATTAGTAGTTATACATATAATCACCATTATTTTAATGTTAATCTTCCAATACGTATAAGTTATATTGGTAATAACTTTTTATCAATATTGACTTTTATCACTTTCGTAAAAAAATGTTATTATAAGTATTTCTTGTAGTTTAACTAACTAATACATAAAACAACTAAAGTTAACTAACCCGTCTCTTTAAAAAAAACTAACTGATTCGATTAAACGCAAAAGCAGACATATTTCAATTACTAAAAACACATATTACGTAAAGTTATGGAGGCATAAAAGAATCAAATACAAATCTAACACCTTTAAACTATTTGATTCAATTAAATGCAAAACTGGACATATTCCAAATACGAACTCGTTCATGTAACCGTATTCAATTTCAATGTACAAAAAGCATTTGCACATACCGCAATACTATTGAAGCAAGTGCACAGTGGATCGCAACTGTAAACCCCAAATGACTGAATAAACAAATGAAGCAACATGATCATACCTGGAAGAGATTGGGCATCGCTAGAGCAGCAGCGACATAACCGAAGGAGAGAGCAGCGTCCATGGCGAAGACAAATCAAAACAAAAGAAATTATCAACAATCCAACTGCAACCACAAAATCTCCAGGTTGAAGTTAACAAAACATCAAAGATCAAGCATTATGATAAGCATACATGCTTATAAAAACCTCCACACGTTACCACCGATCGACTGCAAACCCCAGAAGCTCAAAACACTAAAATTTATAAAAGATAGCTGTCAGATCGTTGAGATTAGCAAATGCCTAAAATTTATAAATTACCTGAATCAACTTCATAGATAGGAAAAAAAACTCCTATTCGAACTTGAAGTAGCAACAGAACAACAATATCAACCCTACAACATGACAAATAATTAAGCAGTCAACAAATTAGTACACAGAACACCAAATTATCAAATGCAATTCAAGAATTCAAAACGCAAAGAACACCGACAAAAAATGGAAAAGAAAGACAAGAAAGCCTACAAAGAGCGTTTCACATACCTGGCAAACCAACGACCATCGCCACCATGAAGCGCCATTAACGCCGTTCACAAAAGTCGTAGAACACCGAGCAAAAGAAGAGCGAGCTGTGTGAGAGATGGGGTCTGTAGGGTGGTTCTTGTAAACTAAAAGGTAAAGAAACGGAGGAGGAGGTGACGCGCCGTAGGGCCGCCATGGCACCGCCGCAACCCTATCAGCTTTCCCTTTCTCTCTTTCTTCCCCCGGAACCCTAGAATCCACTGCGGTCACGGTCGCCGTCAAGTACCATCGCTGTTTGCAGCGTCAAAACCACCAGACCATCACCACCGGTTTAACCCGAGTGTGGCCGGCCGGAGACGACGACCGGATCCTCCATCACCGCTTTCTCAAATCTGTGTCTCTCTATCTCGTGAGATTTGATACCGTATAAATGAATGGCAAGGGAAGCGGTGGAGGTTGGGAAGAAACCCACGTGTTTTTGTGAAATCCCTGAAATGCCCTTTATAACTGTTCATTCACTTCTTTTACTATCATATAGTAATAATTTCGTTATTTTATTAAATGAGATTAATCTATATATTTCCCTATATATTAAAAAGAGAACGAAATGAACAGTAATATTAAATAAATATTAAAAAGAGTATTGAATGAAAACTAACAAAAATATAAATAAATGAATGGTATCGGCTATCAGTACCGGTATCAAATTTACCAAACTGAGTTTATTTTCGATATCCGTTCGGCACCGGTATTCATCGGGTTTTAGTGTTTTACCCTCAAATACCGGTGAACAGTAATATTAAATAAATATTAAAAAGAGTATTGAATGAAAAGTAATAAAAATAGAAATAAATGAATGGTATCGGGTACCAGTACCGGTATCAAATTTACCAAACTGAGTGTATTTTCGGTATCCGTTCGGCACCGGTATTCATCGGGTTTTACCCTCAAATACCGGTGTCGTACCAGTACCGACCGTATCAAGCCGTACTGTACCAGGTATATTCGGTACCGATACCCATTTTTGAGGATTTCGGTAACAGTATTTTCGGTACCGGTTGGTACCGAGCTCATCAAATCCTGTAGCAACGTAGCAATGCAAGTAATTGCACAGTTTAGATTACTTTTCATACACACAGTAAGTAAACTGTATTTCGTTTGAATGAGGTTTTATATACACAACAACTTATTTTGCTTTATTTTTTGTCTTTTTACGTAATGAATGAATTGTAGCATGTAAAATTAACTTGGATATTTAGATTATTGATGAGCAAATCGTAACAAATCCTGTAATCAAACCGGTATCGTATCGGTACCAAATTTACTATACCAAATCATTTTCGGTACCAATTTGGTACCAACCTTTTGACGTTTTCAGAATTGTTACTTTCGGTTCGACACCGGTCTAGCACCATACCTATATTTATTGATTTTTACCTTCAAATACCATACCGTATTGTACCGAGCATTTTCGGTGCCGGTACCTAATTTCGATGATTTTTCGGATCGGTACTTTCGATGCCATTACAGGTACCGAGCTCATCCATATTTTAACGTGTTAGCACCGTAATAACTGTACTGAAAACAACCGAATTTCCAACGTGTAGGACGTGCGGGTCCTATTATTATTATATATTAGGTTATTTTAAATCGCTTTTTTTAGGACGGATTGACTATCCTTTTCACGACATTTTTATTTATATTTTGATATTTGTTATCTTATTGTCGTTACTGACACGCGTTTTGCAGTCATTGGGTCCCCGCCGCAACGCGCGGGCGGAAATTTAACTAGTTCATATAATTTAAGGAAAGCTAAATTGAATATTTATATTTAAGAAAAAAATTAAGGAAAGCTAGAGTGAATATTTATATTTAAGAAAAATTAAAGTAAATCCTTATAATTTTATGGATAAGGAAGGGGATGTAAGAGGGTTTTAAAAAATGAGAAATAAATTTATGGAATAATATTTTTAGTTAAATTATATGAATAAAGATGAAGAATAGGATGTGAATGCTCTTATACTCCACGTTCGTTCTACGTATGCCTTCTAAATGTTGGGTATAAATGTAGGATTAGCTAGATCTTGTAGTCTTTCACCAACTCATTAAACTTCCAAGCTTCTACATAAATAGCTAACTTGCAAGTCAACAAACAAAGTTTAGAATGTTTTTATAGTTTCTACGCATCTATTCTATTCACGTTTTTAACCCCCTTTAATGCCCATGTTTGCTTATATTCTAAAGATCTTTAGAAAATAGACTAAAAAAGGTTTGTCAATATAAAAATAAAAATAGCCCAAACGAACACTCAGTTGATTTTATATAACTTTTCGAAGTGACGCCTAAAATTTGTGTTAAAAGTTGTGACTCAACATTGCCTCTTCTTATGATTTCGAACCAAGCCTCATTCATTCTTCCATATATATTTTTTTTGGCTTAGAAACCATGTTAAGCATTCATAAACATGTTAGACACATATTATGCAAAGTCGTGACATTACTCACCCATTAACGATGGTTTACGCGTATTCTAACACAAAATCCCCAAATTACGCGTACACGGTCTTAGTCTTTCACCTTGTTGAGCAACAATGTGTTTAGATATTAATTGTTAACTTAATGCTAACCTAAATGGACAATTCAAACACAAAGATCCGTTAAATTAGTGAATTTTGTTATTATTTATTAATTTGTTGATGAATAATGTGCATAAACCACGTACATGTCCCATTACACTTATTGTATACATTAAGAAAGTGAGGTAACTTTGTAGAATAGTAATCAAGTTTTAAAAGTGTTCTAATTAGGTCACTTAAGTTTCAAAAGTGTTCCAATCAGGTCACTGAACATTCATTTTTCATTAAAATTAAGGGTTTTTTCTTTCATTTCATAAGTAACCATGGTGATGTGGATTTTTGTTTCTTTTTTCCCTTTTATTTGATGCTAACTTCGAGTGATGACCTGGATTGTAACTTGTTTTTTTAATTTTTAATGTAATTAAAGTGTTTTTATTTTTAATAAATATAATTTCATATATTAAAATAATCCGACCCCAACATCTTATTCTTCATTTTTTGTTGACACATAGAAAAAAAGGATATGACTCGGTTTGAATGTTAAGTTATCTAATTGGGACAAAAAACGATACGAGTGACCTAATTAGAACACTTTTAAAACTTGGTTACTATTCGGTGACATATTCCCTAAGAAAGTTGAGGAGTTAGAAGTTCAATTGGATTGAAATTAGTTAGGTATTGGTTGTCTAAGAAGACTAATATGGGAGAATTGGAATGGATTGGCTAAAGATTAAAGAATAGGATCCAAATACATCAACGGATTGAAGATTAATAAAGATCAATGGCAATTAACATCAATTGATTAAAGATGAAAATGGACACAAGTCAAAGAAAATGACTCAAAAGTTTACAAATATCAACATATGGAAACCGGCATCACCAATCGAAGATCAAAGCCGAACCAATAATTGAATCACTTGGGAATCAAGAAAGGTTTAATAAAATGGTTTTCATATAATAACAAACATATAAAATACCATTTCTATAAAGTCTTAATGTTTTCCATAAAGGTATTTTATAAAACATCAAATCACTTTTTACAAAACTAACAAGTCTTGCAAATTTAAATAAAAAGGTTTCTGAAATAATTTGAATTTGAAAGTTGATGAATGGAGCTTATCAATTTTGGTAAAGATTCAGAATGCATCTACATTGAACACACAAAGTTATTTAAAATATTTTAAAGACATTTGAGAAAACATCTTGAACCTTTACAAATCTCAAAAGCAAACTCACAATTTTTGTGTTAAACTTGTTTTCAAATTTTAAGGTTAAATGGTACTACCTCCGTCCCATTAAAAGTGTCATATTTTGAATTTTCAAAGTCTTTATTTGTAAACTTTGACTTTAATTATATATTTTTTGTGTTATATAAAACTTGATGAAAATTAACCCGATAAAAACACTTGTAAAACACACTCAAATCATATAACTTTCGTCAAGTTTTATATAACACAAAAAATATATAATTAAAGTCGAAGTTTACAAATAAAAGACTTTGAAAATTCAAAATATGGCACTTTTAATGGGACGGAGGGAGTATCTTATTGAGACTAAAAAAATCAAATGAAAATTTGCTAAAATGAGTTTGGTAAAGTGGATAAGACAATTCATATTGTTCAAAACACAAAACAATAGAGATTGGACAACCTGACGGTCGGTAGTCGATACCATCAACCGTCGGGATTGCAGATTGTCCATCCTTGTTTTTCGTGTTGTGCCTATGAATAAAACTACCCACTTTGATTGTAACTCGTCCCTTTTGCTCTAACACTCTCTAGTTATATAATAAAAATTCAACAGAATGAACAGTGATCGAACATCTATTATTCCATATATAAATTAGCAAGTTTACTGTGCATTATGACTTGTACCCCATGCATGGGGACTTTTTCAAAAAAAAAAAAACTTGATTTTTCACTTTCAACATTAAAGTTTTTTCTTTTACATTTTAACTCATTTAAAATTTTTACTTTTAACTCAAACTTTTTCATCTTTTGTAATTTAACACAACACTTTATTATTTACAACTTTGGCCCCCCATACTTTTTATCTTTCGCAAGTTTTTCGTTTTACATTTCGTTCTAAATTTTGCGAGTTAACATGTCGTAGCGTTCATGTGAGGTTCAACGTTTTTGTTCTATTTTTTCATATTTGACAGACCTGTCGCAACGCGTCCATTTTTTCCCTTTTGAAAACTTCCCCGCAACGGGCGGGTCCTAGATCGACTAAGTTATTATTTTGTACGTTTTACGTTTCTGGTTAATTTCTTCGCATTGCGTGGTTCAACGATTTTAGTCTCCTTTTCGTTCAGTGTAATTTTTACCATTTTATCTATTTTATTTTTACGATGTTGAGAGTCGATTTCGTTGTGGCATTGGTGTTACTTGGCACGGTTTTACGAACGTTTTTAACCTATTAAATTACTAATATTTTGTTTCGGTTTACCCCTATACTTCATTTAATTAAAAACTATTTTTAAGTGCATATTTTATGTCAAAATATGATTTGTTCTACATTACGGCGTAAACTATTTTTATAGACGAGTCAGGTCAAATATAATACGTTTTCGTTTTACGTGCATATTTTTATTTACATTTTGGTATAATTTCAAGTTGTTCTACGTTTCGACGTAAACTTTTTTGGGAAATGATTCAGATCAAATATAATATATTTTCGTGTTTATTTTATGTATGTTTCATAAAGTTTTTTTTCGAACCGAGTGGAGTCAAATTATGGTTTCTTTTTGTCTCCTTTTTTTCGAAAGCTATAATTAATCCCTTTCGATTACATGTGCATATTTTCCTTCATAACCTTTACGTTTTCTATATGTATGAGTTGGGTCACATATAATACGTTATGATTGTTCGATATGAATTCCATTTACTTTACGTTTGATCAAATCACAATGCTTATACATGCTACACTGAGTTCAACTGGATACGTCGAAATGTGTATTTTCATATGGTTAATGCATCATATAATGTTTGGACTAATCCATTCAATGTTTACGATGTACCCGCACCGCAACGCGGGCGGGTCTTAACCCTAGTATATAATAAAAATTCAATTCAATTCATTCAACATATAACAAAAATTCAACAGACTGAACAGTAATCTAATTCAATTCAACATATAATAAAAATTCAACAGAATGAACAGTGATCGAACATCTATATATAATAAAAATTCAATTCAATTCATTCAATTCAATTCAACATATAATAAAAATTCAACAGAATGAACAGTTATCGAACAGTGATCTAAAAAGTAAACTCAATGACCAGTGATCTAGGGTATGGGTATGAGGTCAGTTATCGAACAGTGATCTAAAAAGTAAACTCAATGACCAGTGATCTAGGGTATGGGTATGGGTATGGGGTGGGGGTTGTGGCGTGGGTTGGGTACAACCGCCCAAGTCACCACCCCGGGTGGGCATGGGTTTCGGCGTGGCTCCTTGGGCGGGGGTTTCAGCCCGGGTGTTGGGCTGGTCTATCAAGATGACATGGCGAGATCTCATTGGTCAAGACAAGTAGCCGTTTGGGCTAGCCGTTGGCCAACGACTATGTGTTTAAAAAAAATTATTTTTTCACTATAAATACTCACACTTCTATTCATTTTTTTACTACTACTACTACTCCACCTCTTCTATAATCATCTCTATCTTATTTTAAAAAAAAATTCTCATCCAACCAAAATACGAAAAATCATAAAATTTAATAATCATAAATAACAAGTAATGATGTCTTACTCTTTATTTCTTTAATTTTTTATTTTTTTATCGCTATACAAAAAGGCGATAACAGTAGCGTCACCTTATTGAATCGAACTAATACGGAACGACTTCTCGCCGCAACGCGCGAGGGAAGTCCACTAGTTATATATAATAACTAAATAATAGAAAAGTAAAATAAATAATGTACTTCATGATGGATTTATTTATTTTATTAAACTAAAGTAGTTAAGGGTATAACCTATTTAAAAAAAATTTATAAGAAGTAAATAAAAATATTAATCAATGTTTATTGGTTCTATACTTTTATTTTCATGTTCAACTTTCAATTCAAATATGGTAATCAGTATGTCCAACTCTTATTTAGTATATAAAATTACATTTATTCAATTCATGTAATAAACGAGATTATTAAATATATATTGTTTTATTATTTGGTATATAAAATTATATTTATTTAACCCGTGTAATATACAAGTAGTCGACCTTGATCACAGCGCTCGATGTCACAGTGGTTAACATGTTGTTACTTGCCGTTAAGAAAATACATTTTTAAGTATTTATATAAATTTTAAATTTTAATCTGTGACCGTTCAAAAAAAAAATACATCTTTAAATATTTATATATAAATTTTAAATTTTAATCTGTGACATTATCTTTCTTTAGCGATGGGGAGTGTGATGCACGCACTGTTCACGAGAGTAGTGGTTGGAGTAATGTCAAACAAGGTTCAATTATGCTCTTTGACTTTTCAGACCCTTTTATTAAAAAAAATTGACTTTTGGGTGTATTTAACAATACCCATTTGATTATTTCGTTATCTATACTATATTATAATGCATGAGGAAGAGGTATTTTAAGATACCCAAGAAATAAGAACTTTTTCCCCCTTTATTTATAGATAGACCCTTAAAATGGGGGTAATTTGGTCTTTTAAACACTATTTATATTTTAGCCCCTAAATTTTTCACCCCTCAAATCTTCCAAACATGTGCGTATGTGAGAAAGTTGACTCAAAATTTGAAAAGGCTCATTCTATACACACATCCCTCTTCCTGATTACACCCCCTTGTGAGAGGAAAACTATCGGTCCCACGCAGGCCCCACCTGTAAGTATGTGAGAGGAGGGGGTGAAAAAAGTAAATAGGGGTGTAGAAAGTAGCACCCTTTGAAAACCCTAATGCTTCTGCAACACTCTCTCCCTCTCCATAATTTCCGGCGAAGATGGAGGTTACGACTCACCCATCTTCTCCCCTTTTATCTTTTTCTCCGGTAACACCAAACATTATTTTATACTCTTTCTCGCTCGGCATTCCATCAGTGGGAGTGAAACCGACGACAATATAAGCTATCACGATAGTGGTAGAGTTAGGTGGAAAAAGCGGCCACTACGGCGAAACTCCGGTGAGCACATATCTTCTTGCTTCCAGTCTTATTTGTGTTCGACACACAATTTTAAGAATCCTATTCATTGATTTTAATCGATTATTTAGCTTACCTTTATTTAGCACGTCATTAGTTCATTGATTTACATCAGTTCGTTTCTAGCAGTTATTATTTTTGTAATTTCAACATATATCTGATAATTGAAGTTCTTTATTGCAATACTGGTGAATTTTGTATGGTCTAGGCTTTATTTGTTTCATGATATATTTAATGAATTATGAATACGGAATGAAATTTTGACTTTTGGGAATTTGAATTTATATAGATTATGCAATGGCTGGATTTAAGGAGAATTATCTAGATGTAATTTGCCCCCTACAAAAACACATGGTAAGTAAGTTCAATGAAGGATACGAGTTCTTTCCTGTGTATTGTTTAATAATGCAAATGAACCGTTTGATGAAATGTCTGAGTGTAAACCAACTATCATAAACCTTACTAAAATCTGAAACCATGATATGGAAAATCAGGTGCCCCAATTAGGCAAAACAAGAGGGCAAAACATCGGTGATTATATTCTCTATACAAGACCCAACCCCTCATATAGATTCTCTCTTCATCAAGAGTAAGACTTCCCAATTTCGGATACTTTCCATCTGCCTTCCTATTCTGCAAGGCATTTCTCCATATAAACCATAGTTTTAACAATCATGCCCAGGTGTTGTGTATAACTATACTTTTTATTAACTATTAAGTTCTTTCAGTAAATCACTTTAAACGTAAGCTTAGGATGCTTTGGAGGTCAATTGTTATTGTCAGTTTGTTTGTCAATTGTGCAGGTCAACGCTTTGGAGGTCGTCATCTGGCTTGAGCATACAATATACTACACATGCGACCTACTGATTCGAAGGGCGAATTGGTAGTTATGTTTCCCTTATCTAAATTTGGATGACCAGGTCCCTCACTTGTATTGCATTGGTAATGCTAATGGAAATCAATTTGGTTGGGTTAACTGTGGTATGTTTCAGTTAGATTAAGTTTGGTTATCTAAACTTGTAACTTGATGTTGATTTATAGGTTATTGATCAATCATTCGGGTCAAGCTTCAAACAAGCAGGGAGTTGTTTTGGTGAAGGGAAGTTTAGAATTTCGGTTCCCAGCATGAACCAGGTAAGTAACTCATTTTATGGGTTTAGAACCGCTGGTCTTGATCTAATTTGTTGCATGTGTGCGTAAAGGGTAAATCCTAACAAATGGAGACGATTTTGGGACTGTTGTGAGTCAAGATGAAGTTGATTCTAACCCGTTAGGGGCTGCTCACGAAGGTGCTGATTGGAGTCATAATTTTTAGTAGTTACAAGGTGAGTTTTGAATGTATTTAACACGGTTTTGATTAATTACAACCGGTTTAGTCTTAGGCAACGAATATGGTGTGCCTTTGTTGCCTTGAAGCAAGTTGTGAGGCTGTTTTGAACTGATTCAAGACTGCCATGATATGAAGGTTGCAAGCTCTTGGTTTGGATTGTTTTGGTGGAGGAATCGACCCCTAATCGATGATGGTAAGTGGTTTGGTTTGGTTATGATTAATAAAGGTTTAATGTTATCTCCTTTTTCGATTTCCATTTTACATATCTTTTGAATCTAATAAGTCGATGTGGCTATGTTGATCCGTGCTTGTTAATAATATAATTTTATTGTAGACCATTTTGAGTTGGATGTGTTTAAAACCAACAAAGTATTGTCAAAGAGTTCAAGCAAGAGCTTGTTGCTCTAATTTATCCTAATTTTCTAGAGGTTCAGTAGTTGTTGTTGTTGCTGCAGTGAGCTTGTTGATTTGCTATTGGTATTGCTCTATATCCAGGTACATCTTTGATTTTTTTATAGTTATTGCTTAGATGTATTCCTACTACTTAAAATGGCTTAATTGGTCGCTGGTTTGTTTTATAGGTTCTTATTCCATCAACAATAAATCAAATCAAATTGAAATCTATTCTGCATTCTACATGAGAAATACCAATCTTGTTTAGTTTTTTACAACTCAGTTACTAAGAAGCATGAATCCTTTTATGTACAGTAATTTTTCAGAGAACTTAATAAATGGATCGATGCCTGAAGGTTGGTCCAATCTTCTTTTTCTTCGAAAGCTGTGAAGACCTTTTTCACTTTCCGTTATTTATAAAATAATTTTATTGGAAGTTAACAAGTAAATTTTTATACTGTGAAAATTGCAGGTTCTTGGAGAACAATTTTCTAAATGGTATTATCTTAGCTGGTCTATGTCGGAACAATTTGTTTAATGCAACCTCTAAACTTCTACCATAAGCTCCTGAGTAAATACATTGATGGTAAAGGCTTATTGGGGACGAAGCGTTGTTTAGGTGATAATCGAGTTGCGATTCCAATTCTCTCACTTTCTCAAATGCAAATGGTTTTGCATCAAAAAGCCATAACATTGGTTCTCAGTCTCATCTTGTGGTAAGGTTTTTTCTTATTGTTTTATGTTTTCATTTGGCAAACTACACGAGATAGAAACACTACATGCTCTTGTTATTTATTTTAGCAACCAACTTTAAAATGCTAGCAAAATAGAAGCCAACTTGCAATATATTATTCGTTCTGGAAACCAATCTCAAAAAATGATACAAGTTTTAGAAGTTATTTATATCATGTGGCATATACATGTATGCTAACATTGACATATAAGATGCCATGTAAGTAGTACTGAAAAGAGCAAAAGAAATGTCATGCTACTGGTTGAGTGTGTCATTTTTTGCTACAACTGGTCATGTATTTTACTTATAATAATTGGTAATAAACGTAAGTTGGTTATATTTTGTGCTTAATTTTAAGTTGGTTACAAAAGTTGAGAAAAAGTGTTAAGTTTATTTCTTCTTCTTCTTCTTCTTCTTCTTCTTCTTCTTCTTCTTCTTCTTCTTCTTCTTCTTCTTCTTCTTCTTCTTCTTCTTCTTCTTCTTCTTCTTCTTCTTCTTCTTCTTCTTCTTCTTCTTCTTCTTCTTCTTCTTCCAGTTTGCTTTGCTCTTTTTGTAATGTTTTCGGTTTTGATAATTTATTTATTTGGTCTGTAGAGCCCAAGATCATTTTCGGCCATAAATACAAGTGGATATATGAATGGAGTGTACTCAAACAAGTTATACGGGCAGTACAAAGGAGCATGCGGGTCACAAACCAGCAGGGGTGGCACATCTATGCTATTACCCACCACGTATGGATGATCTTTCATGATGGCCGCCTTATGCAGCGTCCCTGCCCACTTAAAGCTCTGATCGCTTAAGGGTGCGGTAGGTCATCTATCGAGATAGCGAATCATGTGCAGAAAGTCGTGGGTGATGTTTTATGTTTAGAATGCACCAATGTGACTAGGAATGACTATCTATTTGTTACTTGGTATACATGATGGAAAGGTGGAGTCTATACGTATGGCAATAAGTCAATGTAGTTTGTTAATTTGGTGGCATGTCGTGGTTGCTGATTAAGTTTTTGTGAAATACCTACACCAAGAGTCAAAACTATTTGAAAATGACATCAAAAGTAGCTTTTGATGTCTTGTTGCATGTTTTTTCTACAATTTTATTTATAAGTTATAATAACAAAAGAAAGATGCACCAAAATTTTTTCCATGTTCTGTTCACTATTCTAATTAGTACAAATATTTACTATTCTTATATTCATTAGTACAAATATATTTGCAGGAAATATTATTATTATTATTATTATTATTATTATTATCTAAAACGACTAATTAAAAGTTATATAAAGTAATAAAGAAAATTGTATAGACAGATTTTTTTTCTCATGCGAAGCATATCTCTTAGTTGCGAAATGTGTATTTTAGGCGAGTGATATACTTGTTGGTATAATAATTATCTACCATGCATATAATTGAGCAAAATATGTAAATAGTTATGTGCTTTTGTGTATAATTATACACGGTTATGCATATAGTTACTCGTTGTACATCAATCTCTTTTTGTACATATATTTTAAACACATAAGAATATGAGGGTCAAATTATAACGAAGTTATAAATACTCGACTTTATATTGCGTATATAAGATCAAATAAAAAGTTTATTTTGCCTAAGTAGGATGAGAAGGAATCTTAACCATTCATTTTTCAAATCAATGGTTAAGATGAAAGTGTAGGAAAAAAGAAGAAGTGCAAGGGTATCTTGGGAAAATCCTATTTATGGACTTTCTCTCTCCACATGCAAGGCACATGCATATTCCACCCCCATTTTTTAAACGTTCATAACTTTTTTATACGACATTATTTTTTCATAAAAATTTCACCGTAAAATCGAGCGTCTTTTTATCTTTAATTTGAGTACCATCTTGCTATATAAAATATGAAGACTAAAAAAACCCACTAAAATGTGTTGTATTTCTATGTTGTATAACATTTTTTTTGTGCTGGATTTTTGTACTATATTTTTGTGCTAAATTTTTTTTGCTGGATTTTTGTCTTAAATTTTTTTCCTCAATTTTTTGTGCTGGATTTTTTTGTACTACATTTTTTTGTTGAATTTTTTCGTGCTGTATTTTTTTGTACTAGATTTTTTTGTGCTATATTTTTTTGTACTAAATTTTTTTGTGCTATATTTTTTTGTACTAGATTTTTTGTGCTATATTTTTTGTGCTAGATTTTTTGGTACTATATTTTTTTGTTGTATTTTTAAAAAACAAAATGGGTGCCACATGTCATTTTCACTCCTATTTATAAGGACCAAAATGCCCTTCATTCCCACTTATTAGGAGTGCCACATGTCATCATCACAATCCTTCTTAGGCTACTTAGGCAAAATCCACTTTTTAGTGGATCCTTCCCCATATATATATATCAATATATATATCAAATAATAAAGTGTATAATAGTTTACGTTTAAAAGCTTTAAGAAACTAGATAAAAAGCCAATAATTGTAAGTATTTCTTTTTGCCTCTGTTAATCATGAGTAACTTCAAAGCATACTACCAGATTATCGTCTTCATAACATTGTGCGCTTTTCCTACCAGATGGTGATGTTGTAGCATAATGTCAGTCTACGACAGATACTATTTTAGTTTGATTTTCAATGTTAGTGGAGTGTTTTACAGCGCATCCATCATGTTTTGTTTTTCTACATTTCATCGGGTCGGGTCGGGTTGGGTTGATGGATATACTGTTAGGCTCATGGTATAGACCATGTCGATACTATCAATAAGAAACTAATAGACGTAGTATACAATATATCAACAATGGGTTATTAAATTACAAAAAACAGGTGTTACAATGCAAAGTGTTACTCCCGTCGTATCGCGCGGGCACCCTACTAGTTTTAGTAAATGAGATTAGTTAAATTAAAAGTAGGGTCCACTCTAGTAGGTGTTAGGTGCTAATTTTATTTTGTTTAGTTATTGTTTATAGAGTTGACAAAGTTAGCATGTGGGAAGGTTGATTTGTAAACTATTTTTATTTGATTATTTCGTTATTTTAGTAAATGATTAGTTAGATTAAAAATAGCATATCCCACCTCCTAGCTCAACCGGGTATCCCCTTGTTGGTTAAGTTGGGCCCGCTTTCTCCTTGGAGGTCGCCGGTTCGACTCCCGGCTGCGGCATATGGGGGGTGGGACGTCCCAATGATGGATCGTTCCTACCGAGGCATGGTGCGGTCCTGAGGGCAACCCGGTTTTACCCAGCTGTTACCCCAGCGAGTCTCTCGTGTGGGGGCAGTATGGTTTCCAGGCGGAAGTCAGCTTGCGCACCAGCCGGGGCCCGATTGAACATCGCGTCCGTAAGAGCAGGGCTGACGGGGGAATGTCTTCGACATGACCCCGGTGACCAATCCGGTCCTGTTCAGAGAAAGTCACATTCCAAAAAAAAGATTAAAAATAGCATCCACTCTAACAGGTGCCATCTATGATGTTAGGTGCTAATTATATAAAACTAGACCTCATTAGGCCTGACTAGCAATTAATGTACTGATTAACGAAAAATTACTCGGTTACTGTCCGACTAGGGATTAATAGCCGACTAATCACCGCTGAGTCGCGATTTTTACAACACTGGTTTTAGTCTGTTATTTATTGTGTTTTTTGGTTGTTGTCCGTTGTGTTTTAGTATGTTGTCTATTGGGTCTTTTATCTGTTGTCATCAATTGTGTTTTTAGTCTATTTTTCATTGTGTTTTTAGTTTGATACTCTTGGTGCTTTACATTATGTCCATCGTGTTTTAGTCTGTTGTCCATTGTATCTTTTATCTGTTGTCATCGATTGTGTTTTTTGTTTAGTTTCCATTGTGTTTTTAGTTTAATACTCATTGTGTTTTACGTTATGTCCATTGTGTAATACGCAACTGGATTTTCTCGATTTTATGGTATATGTATATTTTTTGTAAAAACAATGACATATAAAAAAGTTACAAACATTTAAAAAATAGGGGAAATAACATGTGGCATGCATGTGTATATTCTATTTATTCACTTGGACAAAATTAACCTTCCTACACAATTATCACTCTATGGTGTGTTCTTACCTTTTTGCTTTTTAAACTCCTTTGTACTAAGTTAACCTGGGACATATGACCTTGTAAGATTAAAGGTGGAAATAGTAGAAGTATCTTCGTTGTCGGTTGGTCTATCGATTGTTGAAGATATTGTATATCTGATCTTGTAAGATCCATGTTGAAAACATAGATATATTATCTTGTAAGATTAATGCACGCATTGTTTTATATAATAAGTTTTATTTAATGATGTTTCAAACGCAGATATAGTAAGTAGTTTTTAAAAAGGAAAAAATCGTAAAAAACCAAATACAGAACGCATTTTTTTTTTCTTTCATTAGCAAAACACACTTTTAACAGATACTAATTATTTTGAGACTAGAAAAAGCACATTGTCATGTAAAGAATATAACACCTAGCATATAACAATTCAAGTGCTCATTTGTGTGTGACATTAATATTTATAAGATAAGACAATTTAAACATTTAAGCACATGAGTGATATGTGCTCTAGTCACGTTCACAGAAGCATATTATTTCTTATTTTTATTTGTTAGTTAGTTTCCTGTTTTTATGTTTTTATTGCTTAGTGGTTTCCTTCAATTAAGGGAGATAGTGGGTGGAAAGGTATTCCCATGATCAACCATATTCACGTACTGCAACATGCATTTTGTAATTCTATTTAAGTAGTGCTTTTCCATTAATGAAATTATGAATGAAAATCTAGAGGTTATCTCAAGTCTTGCATCTTACTAATTTCTTTTGAGTTTGATCCACTCAACGGATTATCTATCAACCGATTGGTACATATCAATGAGGTACCTTGTTGGCTTCAACCCAAATAAAAGTACAAAAATAAAGATGGAATGAACGAATACTGTAATCTAGAACAAATAGAATGGACCCCAAACAAATTAAATTTATTAAACCTTGACTTGCATGCATAAAACCTACGACCTCCTGATGACCCTTTATATAGAATAAACAAAAACAACCTATCCTATTCATACTAGAACTAATTTACTTGCATGACACTTATAGATAATTATAAAAAACTAAATTAAACCTACAGATAACATTCAGAAACTAAATAAACTTTAAAACTAAACTTAATCCTACTTGTCACTTTAACCCTCCATCTTTCTTTACTTTTAGGATTATAACCTTCAATCCCCCCCTTAATCCTAAAATCCGACTCGTTCTTCTTCAAAACCATGATAAATTGTTGACGTCTTCCGCTAGATTTGCTTCCTCTTTCTTTTCATCCCACTTGGTGCATTCGTATCCAAAGTGCCCAAATTCATCACATTCAAAACATCTGAAAGTGCTCTTGTCTCTAGTTCCACGACCCCTTCCACGACTTCTTCCAAAACCACCTCCTCGGCCTTGTTTTCCTTCTCCTCTTCCAGAACCGCTTCCACGGTCTTGATTTCCTTCCCCATTGCTTGTACCTGCTAGAAGCAATTTGTTTTGATCTGTTTCTTCATGTTCATTAAAACCCTTAAGCCTTTCTTCAAACGTCTTCATCCTCCCCACTGCATCCTCAAATAGCATGTTGTCAATATCAGAATATTGTTCGACAGAGGCTATGAACGGTAAAAACTTCCTCGGTGCTGAACCGAACAACTTCCTTACTATGACCTTATCCTTCAAAACAGAACCAAGAGATCTAAACTTAGCTCTTATTCCATTCAACTTTCCTGCAAAACATCTATTGTCTCATTCTCCTTCATCTTCATAGCTTCCAATTCAGCCCTCAAAGTATGCAAATGAGCCTTTTGGACCATATCTGCTCCAACATGTAGGATTTTGATTGAATCCCACACCTCTTTCGTGGTTTCATACTGAGCCACCTGCATCAAAATATCTTCAGGCAATGTTTGAAAAATCATCGCCTTTGTAGTAGCCACCTTCTTTGCATCGGCTTCCGTACCTACTTTTGTAATTTCCCAAAGACCATACGCCCTCAAAATCTGCTCCATCAGAATCGACCACGTGGTGTAGTTCGAATCAGTCAACTTCGGGCATCGAAGCGACACATTCGTCTGCTCTCTTGCCGGACCCAATTCTTGGTTTGGTTCTGCCATTATTTTTTCAACCTTCTTTTTTTCTACCTTCTTTACCTTCTATCTTCAACCTTCTTTTGCCTTCTACCTTCTTTATCTTCTACCTTCTTTTACCTTCTACCTTCAACCTTCTTTACCTACTTTCAAGAAACGAACCTGGCAACCTTCCTTCCAAAGATCGTTCTTGATTTACCTTCTTTCCTACTACCTTCTTGACTACCTACTTTAACCAGTCACCTTCTTGATCCGGCAAAAACCTTCTTTGAATCACCTACTTCCTTCACAAAACTTCATACCCTGGTTCGAGAGCCTAAGCTCTGATACCAATTGTTGGCTTCAACCCAAATAAAAGTACAAAAATAAAGATGGAATGAACGAATACTGTAATCTAGAACAAATAGAATGGACCCAAACAAATTAAATTTATTAAACCTTGACTTGCATGCATTAAACCTACGACCTCCTGATGACCCTTTATATAGAATAAACAAAACATCCTATCCTATTCATACTAGAACTAATTTACTTGCATGACACTTATAGATAATTATAAAAAACTAAATTAAACCTACGGAAACTAAATAAACTTTAAAACTAAACTTAATCCTACTTGTCACTTTAACCCTCCATATTTCTTTACTTTTAGGATTATAACCTTCATACCTAAGGTACCTAATCGGCTATAGACTAAGTCTAAGAGTCTAAGACCACCCGTAGTGGTAAGGATTCTGGCGTTTTTCTCCTCCAATAACGCCTAACAACGCCGAGCCCCCACCCCTCGAGGCGTTTTCCGACGTGTTTTTGCAAAAATAAGCCACCGGCGTGATTTGAAACACGCTAAAGAGAGAGAGAGATGGAATTTTGGGGTTTGAGTTTGCCGGATTTTTTGGGTTTGCCGGAATTTTAGCCGGAGATGTTGCAGGTGACTCACGAAGAAGAAGGATGGAGGCGGGTGGTTGTTTTAAAAGTTTCCTCAGTTGTCACATTTGGCCCCTGTGATTTTAAACTTCAATATCTTTAATATTTCAAGTTTTAAAAATGCTATATCAGTCCCTAAATTTTTGTTTATTAAATGGAGTTAAATGCCCGGATAGTCCTTGTGGTTTGCCCTTTTTTCATCTTTAGTTCCTAACTTTCTAAAATTACAGCTATAGTCCCCAACTTTTCAATTTTCGTTCTCGGATAGTCCCTGGACCTAACATTAGTTAGTTTTCTCAGTTAAGAGTGTGTGAAATGACATAATACCCTTTTCTTAAAACATTAAAAGAAATATATTATTTATTTATTTAATCACTAGGTTATTTACCCGTGTGATACACGGGTTGAACAATTTAAGTTGTATAAGACATAAAAATATAATAAAAATTATGAAAAATAAATTGCATTACATAGCTTTTGCTCAACAATAATTGTACATAAAAGTTGTCACACCATAGTAGCTAATTCCAAACAAAATGGGATTGTGTTACCCTTAAATCGACTGTAAATGTTGAAACATTCTATTATATTAGAACTTGTAAGCACTAAATTCATCAAATAAAAAATACAAAGTTACAATCTTTTTTTTTAATTCGTGTTTAGTATTGTTGGTAAAAGCTATATGGTTCTACAATAATTGCATTACAAACCAAACATAAGATGATGACATATCAAAAAATGAGAAAAAATGTATCCATCAAAGTCATGTGTGAAATAAACATGTGTACCACAATTGCATGGACAACATTACTATATCCATCGACTCTTGCCACATAAAGTGCAGTTTGACAAACATCATTCATCACCATCGCATTAGAGGAAAACTGAAATAAAAAAAATAAAAAATTAGTGTAAGCAATTATGATCAAGCAACTTGACCCATTAAATAAGGATACTTTCCAATATCAACCAAGAGACATATTTCAAATATCTAAAATTAAGAAAACAGTGTAGCAAAAAAAGCATAAGACACACAACACTAATACAAGAATAAGTGGGTTAACTTCTTTGATTATGGTTGCCTTTATGTGCAAACAACCAAAAAATATTCGGACAGCAACATAATGATTAAATGGTGCTTTATCATGGTATGGTAGATTTCTCTCGAGATCGGGCAGCTTTCGAGTACCCGACCTAACTCCACCACCGCTGCCATACGATCTATCACTGCCACCACCAAAAGAGCCGAAGATATTATCAAATCTACCCACATTATCGCCAAACATATTGCTCGAAAAGCCCGTTGTTCTGACACTTGGACAGTCTCCGCCGACCCGAAAACTCAGCGATCATGTCATCCATGTTGAATGTGATTCTGTGAATAGACTAAAATTCGGATAAAATACAAAATAAAACTATAGAGCAATGTGTCTAATTACGATAGAATATAAGATGTAACTAAAACAGATTTTTATGTTATTTGAAATCAATATATGTAGTAGTACATGTTGAAAATTAAATTAATCAACAATAACTTTATTAATTACCGAGTTATCAGCCA
The DNA here is from genome assembly GCA_030545235.1 of Helianthus tuberosus. Taxonomy (NCBI): domain Eukaryota; kingdom Viridiplantae; phylum Streptophyta; class Magnoliopsida; order Asterales; family Asteraceae; genus Helianthus; species Helianthus tuberosus. The sequence continues at coordinate 181,570,156 of CM060397.1, read as the reverse complement.
AACCAGTTTGTTCCAACTTGAGCAAACTGATTAAAGAAAGGTAGAAGGAGACTGTCCCGTTGTCGGACGAATTTAAAGAACACGTAAATTAAAAACCAACCTGGCGATTACGGAATAATAATCTTCGAACTGCACGGATGATTCATGTCTTTAAAGGATTTTACGCGCTCGTATTGCTGTGAGCTGCAGCGTAAACTCCCAGGATTTAATGCAGAACTGATTTGGTATTCCAACAGCAATGGATACCAGAAAACGCAGAAGCTGGAACGAAAACAGGAACACACAATAGAGAGAGAAAGCTGCGAAAATAGGTGTATTTAATAGGTAGCAGGAAGCTTTTATTTATAGGTTTGGTTATACCAGAGAATGAGAAAAACAGGGAGTGAGATAACAATCCATAACCAATTCGAATTACTTATCCCATACGAATTCGGTTCACTAGAGATAATGGGATAACCCCCACTGATTTCGAACTCATCTCTATCTCCCTATCTCATTCGATCCACAGATCTAACCCACCTGACCAGACCTTAGCTAAAAATAAAAGCTCATCAGCTCCTAGCGACAATGCGTACGTGCGATGTGCAAAGTGCGCCTCAAACGCGCCCATTCGCGCCTCAAACGCGACCATTCGCGAGCTTGCGGCTCGGCTCGGCGCGCGTGTGGGCTTCACCCACTTCTCAACCCATTTCACACTATGGAGGCCCATAAGGGGTAATCCCTTATAAACCACTCAAACTTCACTCACTCCACCGATGTGGGATGGAGGAAACATACCAACTTGTATGTTCCTCTTTAATATTTCCAACAATCCCCTACCAAGTTGGAATGTTTCCTTTCACTTAGAGTAATGATGTCACTAGGTGTCATGAAGATTAAACCCAGTTTATGTTGATAAACAAGAATAGGCAGATTAGATGGTGTCCTATGGAATTAAACCATTAACCTGATAGCTCCCTTCGGTTTACCCCCACACATCACCAGCTGACTTTGCGTTCTCACTGAGCGCGAATATGGCCGTGCGCTATAAATCCTTTTCATGACCCTTTAGAAGATAAACCACTAATCTTCACTCGAGGTGGCACCACCTCTAGATCATATAGGCAAAGTTTTACATCACCCACGTTGCTTGGATGCCTCCAAAACTTTGTTAAGAGCATAAGCTCACCCTTGTAGATTTTGAATCATTGGTGTGATCAATCCAGCTTGCATCAGAATAACCTTCAAGTATTCTGGAAGAAGACGTGTATGTCAGTTCTAAGTTACTGGTCCTTTTCAGGTATCCAAGTACTCTGCCCACTGCCTTCCAGTGTTCTGTCCCTGGATTAACAATATACTGACTCAGTTTGCTTACAGCAAAAACAATGTCAGGACGAGTGCAATGCGTTGCATACATCATACTTCCAATAGCACTCGCATACTCCAGTTGAGCCACTGCTCTTCCAGAGTTCACATTAAGTTTTACACTTGGATCAAACGGAGTATTAAACTCTTTAATATTTAAGTGTTGAAACTTAGTCAGAATTTTCTCTATGTAATGAGATTGACTAAGAGAAATCTGACTTCCAGTTCTCTTCACCTTGATCCCAAGAATGGTATCAACTTCTCCTAGATCTTTCATCTTAAAGTTCGAGGACAAATATTTCTAAGTTTCAGAAATACCTTCAAGGTGAGTGCTAATGATCAACATATCATCAACATAAAGACAAATCATGACTGTATAACCGGGTTCGCATTTAGTATAAATACATCTGTCAGCACTGTTGTATCGAAACCCGAAAGCAGTCACAGTGGTGTCAAATCTCTCATGCCACTGTTTAGGAGCTTGCTTCAAACCATACAGAGATTTAATAAGTGTACACACTTTGTTCTCTTGTCCAGGCATCACAAACCCTTCTGGTTGCTCCAAATAAATCTCCTTATTTAGATATTAGAGTTCTAATAGAACTTATTCTAGCCACAGGTGCATAAGTATCAAAATAGTCGATCCCTTCTCTCTGCCTATACCCTTTAGCAACTAATCTCGCTTTATAGGCAGAGATGGATCCATCTAGATGATACTTCTTTTTGAAAATCCATTTGGATCCAATAGGTTTCTTTCCCTTGGGTAGATCAGCTAACTCCCAAGTTCCATTTCCCATAATGGAATCCATTTCATCATTGACTGCCTCCTTCCACAAAGGGGCATCTCTTGATGACATTGCTTCGCTGAAAGTTTTAGGATCATCATCCAAATTTACAACGGAAATGACCTCTCTCGTCACTTTCTTTTGAGTTCCTTCAACCAGGTAAGAAAAGAAATCATCTCCATAACTTTTATCTTTTCTAACTCTAGTACTTTTTCTTGGTTTTTCAACTATTGGTGAGGGTTGAACCCTTTTTTCAGAAGTACTAGAAGTAGTGGTGCCATTTGAGTTTTCAGCATCTCTAGAAAACTTGTTCTCAAAGAATTCCACATCTCTGGATTCTACAACTATACCTGATTCGTCATCCAACAATCGGTAAGATTTACTATGCGAAGCATATCCAATGAATACACTCTTGAAAGCTCGTTCTCCCAGTTTGAGTGTCTTTGGATCAGGTACGCGATAGTAGGCAAGACACCCCCAAACCCTCAAATTCTCTAGGTTTGGTTTTCTTCCTTTCCACAACTCATATGGACTCGTAGGTATCACACGACTAGTGATCCTATTGTGAACATAACATGCGGTTAACACAGCTTCCCCCCACATATTACGAGGTAGACCCGATTGATTTAACATACAGTTAGCCATCTCTACCAAGGTTCGGTTCTTTCTCTCAGCCAAACCATTTTGTTGGGGAGTATAAGGTGCAGTTCTCTCATGTATGATGCCTTCTTCTTCGCAGAATGCATCAAACTTTCGGTTAAAGTATTCTCCGCCTCTGTCCGAGCGAAGAATTTTAATGCGTTTCTCCTTTTGTTTTTCAACCTCAGCCTTATATATTTTAAATGCCTCAAAAGCTTCGTCTTTTGAATGCAACAAATAAACATATAAGTATCGGCTCGAGTCATCGCAGAAAGTGATAAAATATCTCTTACCCCCACGAGTAAGAACTCCATTCAGTTCACAAATATCTGAATGAATTAGTTCTAGTAGTGATGTATTGCGTTTATGGACACTTGGAAAAGGTTTCTTTGTGAATTTTGATTTAACACACGTTTCGCATTTTTCAAAGTCTTTGGGGCTGTTTGGCAACATCTGAACCAATAAGTGCTGAATGAATAAGAGGTCTGAATGGGTAAGAGGGTCTGAATGGGTAAGTGCTGAACCAGTAAAGTGCTGTTTGGTTCCATATCTGAATGACAGTGTAAAATGACATTTTTACCCCTCCCCACAAAATAAACCCGTTTTAATTTTTTTTTCTATAAACCCAGTATCATCATCATCATTCATCAGTTTTCAGTCATCACCCCCCCCTCTCTTCCCCTTTCTCTCCCTACCTGCAACACCAACACCGCCACCGCCATCATCATCATCATCATCATCATCATCTCCTCTTCCCCTTTCTCTCCCTACCTGCAACCACCAAGAACAATCCGATGACAGATCCCCAAATCAAGAACCCTAGATCCGAACAACCAGACTCAAGACAAACAGCGGAACTCCGCCGCTGCTGAACGTCGCCGCCGCTGTGTGCCGCCGCTGAACTCCGCCGGAAAACGGCTCTGCTATTGACGTTGTTGCTGTGTGCCGCCGCTGAACTCTTGCGAGCCGAACATCACACACCCCCATCTCGAAGAACAGGAGGCGACGGTGGTGGTTTGAGGCTCCGACGATGAATTTCACCGGTAAAACTCCTCCCCGTCTTCTTTCGTCTCCTCCTTTTTCTTGCGATTGATGACGATTTCTGTGTTATCGGTGATGATAAGGATTTGAAGGGTTGTTGTGGGGTGATGTGAGGGATATTGAAGTCTATGATGAAGGAGAACACAGATTGTTTTTAGGGCAAAGGGTATTTGTGTGTCAACATTTTCTTTCAGCGTGTGTTATTAACTGAATGGTTCAGACTGAATGGAACCATTAAGAGGTGGGTCTTTTAATCAACCAAACACATATGCCTCTGACCGATTCAGAGGTGGACCTCTGAATGGTTTCATTCAGAGCCAACCAAACAGGCCCTTTATCTTTTAATTTTAATAAACCTTTAGTTTGCATTTTTTCAATGTTTTTAATATTTGTATGAGCTAAACGTTTATGCCATAAAGACAGTGAACAAGCGATATAATCAGAAGACATAATTTCATTCAAATCAAAACCAATTGCATTACATTCACCAATACTAGTACTATCACTACCACCACTATCACTATCACTTTCATTCCCAAACCCATCAATCACAGAAACGCCCCCTTCATCCGAATCTTCTTCTTCATCAATCCCATCTTCAGCCAAGTCAAGACGATACATTCCACCCGTGTTCTTTGCTTGACCCACATAGATGTCATTTAGAGAAAACTTCACACGAAGATTCTTGATAACCAGCTTGTAACCATTCCGATCGAACTTATCAGCAGAAACCAGACCCTTGGTGATACCAGGAACATGCAACACGTCCTGAAGGGTAACCACTTGACCATCTCTCAAGTTTAGTCGCACTGTGCCTTTACCATGTACTTCTACATGATGTCCATCAGCACACACCACCACTGTTCCTTGAGGAACAGGAGCATAAGTAATAAACGAGCCACGATTCCCACAAACATGAACAGTGGCTCTAGAATCCAAGAACCATCCTCTACATACTACAATGCGTGTATATTGAGAAAGCATATTAACTTCACCAAGACCCACACTGGCCACTAGATTAGTGACTTTCTCAACATCAACAGCACTTGTAGAACCAACCGTAGATCCAGATTTCCTCTGAGAGCACTCTTGTGCATAATGACCTATTTCTCCACAAACATGGCATTTACCAGACCTCTTTGGTTGATGGTTGTTAGTGTGTTGTGACTTCTTGAATTCTTTTTTCTTTGGTGCTGTAAACTTCTTATTCTTTGATGATGCCCCTTTTCCCTTTTGACCAGATCCTCCAACTACATGATTCACACTTGATCCGACTTTACCTCTTTTGTCCCTGTTGCGCGTTTCCTCCTCAATTCGAAGGTGCTTCAACAGTTCGTCCAAAGAGTAGTCCTCGGACTTGTGCATCATTCTCTTTGAGAAATCTTTCCAATTAGGAGGCAATTTTGCAATAATGACCCCTACTTGAAATATTTCTGGCAGCGGAATAGAAAGTGCAGTCAATTTGTTAACAAGAACTTGGAGTTCATGCACTTGCTCCAGGATTGACTTGTCATCGACCATTTGGAAGTCTAAGTACTTGGCAATAAGGTATTTGTTAGTACCTTCTTCATGAGCCTTATACTTATCTTCCAAAGCTTTCCACAATTCTCTAGCACTTTTTACCGGCGCGTACAAGTCATAGAGACGATCCGAAAGAGAATTTTTTATGTGGCCCAGGCAAAGATCTTCAGCTTCTTTACGGACAAGTCTTTGCTTTGCCAAATCTGGATCTGGGAGCTCTCTTGCCTCACGAGGAGGGTCATCGGGGATTGCAGGCAAATCAGGATCAAGGATATAGTAGAGTTTCAGCACAACTAGCATGAACTTAACCTTGTCCGCCCAACGGGTATAGTTCTGACCATCGATCTGTCCAAATTGACAAACTCTTGATTCATGAATCTCAGATTGGCTGTTGGTAGTTCAGAGTCCATTTGTTCTGTTGATTAAACACAAGAATAAAATCCTTTAAGATTGTTGAAAATTAAATTAAACAACAATAACTTTATTAATTACCGAGTTATCAGCCAAACCAGTTTGTTCCAACTTGAGAAAACTGATTAAAGAAAGGTAGAAGGAGACTGTCCCGTTGTCGGATGAATTTAAAGAACACGTAAATTAAAAACCAACCTGGCGATTACGGAATAATAATCTTCGAACTGCACGGATGATTCATGTCTTTAAAGGATTTTACGCGCTCGTATTGCTGTGAGCTGCAGCGTAAACTCCCAGGATTTAATGCAGAACTGATTTGGTATTCCAACAGCAATGGATACCAGAAAACGCAGAAGCTGGAACGAAAACAGGAACACACAATAGAGAGAGAAAGCTGCGAAAATAGGTGTATTTAATAGGTAGCAGGAAGCTTTTATTTATAGGTTTGGTTATACCAGAGAATGAGAAAAACAGGGAGTGAGATAACAATCCATAACCAATTCGAATTACTTATCCCATATGAATTCGGTTGCTGGATGTATATCCCATACGAATTCAGTTTACTAGAGATAATGGGATAACCCCCACTGATTTCGAACTCATCTCTATCTTCCTATCTCATTCAATCCACAGATCTAACCCACCTGACCAGACCTTAGCTAAAAATAAAAGCTCCTCAGCTCCTAGCGAAGTGCGTGCGAAGTGCAAAGTGCGCCTCAAACGCGACCATTCGCGAGCTCGCGGCTCGGCTCGGCGCGCGTGTGGGCTTCACCCACTTCTCAACCCATTTAACACTATGGAGGCCCATATGGGGTAATCCCTTATAAACCACTCAAACTTCACTCACTCCACCGATGTGGGATGGAGGAAACATACCAACTTGTATGTTCCTCTTTAATATTTCCAACAGTACATACAATAAAATTAAAATTAGATGATATAGTTATAAGTTCAGGGTTGTGATGGCATAGCAAGTGAAGATATATTTATGTAAAGCTATAATTAACTAATAATATCCGTACCTTTAATTTGGACTTGAATTTGTTTAAACAAAGAACTCGCATTATAACGTGTCCTCAACCAAACCGATCGCACAAAATAATATTTGTACCTTTATTGCTTGCCAAAGCATATTTCTTAAACTTGTCCTCAACCAAACCGAATGCACACACAACACTCACCGAACCGTATTCGGGTGTAACCAAATTAAAAATGCCTAAGATAAAAGTCCTACTCAAACATATTAAAAAAATAGAAGTTGCCTATATTGTTCCCATGTTGGAGTGTTGAAAGGCTAAATGAAGTCGGATATTAAGATGTGCAGGTTGCGACATAGGATATGTAAAGGCCATCCAACCACTCCATATCTTTTGAGCTAGTCTAGTTGATTGGAAACGAAAGATATTGTGACTCAATTTTGCAAGAATAGTCAAACTGATACTATGACTCAATTGTGAAATAGTGGTTAAACAACATTACATAACATTTAAACTTTATAAGGTGCATCGTGTGTAAACAATAATATTGTGTAAACTTTGTTAGACAAAGTCCATATAGCAGTTTAGCCTATAAAACAATAATATGTGTAGATCAATATCTATAGGCTAAAAAAAGATTAGCAAAACAATAATATTAACAACAGCAAAAACATACCTTGTGAATTTAATTCACATAAATGCCAGATGTAAGCCATAGGAACATAAAAGGAATTAAATAGTCAATCTCAATCGAGCAACCTTGAATCGTTTGGAGCTATCAAAACCTGGAATGCTAGAATTATGAAACAGAAATTAGAAATTGGAAAAAAATAAAAAACCCGAAGAGATAAAAACAAAGTATTGATTTTAGTTCAAGTGGAATCAAAGGAGTTTTAAACAAACCTAAGAAAAAAATTGAAACATGATAAACCCTAAGGACTCAACAATTTAAAAAAAAAACACAAAATAATCATTGGGAGAATGAACGAACCTGCGATCAATTGTGGGATCGGATATTAGAAAGGTACTCATTGGAAGATTGTGTTGCCTTCAATATTTTGGGGTATTCATGTGGACGACATTTAGGGTTTCAGTCTGATGAAACATAAAAGAGAGGAAGTAGCGAATCTTGATAAACCCTAAGGATTCAACAATTAACCAAAAAGAAACACAAAATAATGACCGGGAGACCGAACAAACCTTCGATCAATTGTGGGATCGGATATTAGAAAGGTATTCATTGGATGATTGTGTTGTCTTCAATATTTTGGGGTATTCATGTGGACGGCATTTAGGGTTTCAGTATGATGAAACATAACAGAGGGAGAAAGTAGCGAACATAAGAAGCAAAAGTCTGTATTTGATATGGGTCGGGTCCCTAAAAATTGATCCAATCATCTGAGCTGGAAACCCACAAAAACAATGCCCTAAGAATTGGACACGTGTCCCACAATTAGTTTTATCTACTTATATATAAGAGGAGAAGTAATGCTGACCTAAGAAAAGCTTAGGTGTCATCCTCTCAGCTATGCCAACTAGGATTTTCATACTTAATTATTACATCATAAATCATAAATCACTTTAAAACTTTGCCCTCTTCATTTGAATTTCAAATTAGAAAATGAGCTCCATTATTACATCCTCCAAACTCTGACATTTCAAATTCACATACGACTTTCACTCTCTATATCCTCTCTCTCTCTCTCTGCAAATTAGGGCTTTTTTCTTCACAGATCCTTTGCAACCAAACGATGGATCGCGATGCTACTGTCGAGATCAACGCTCCTCACTCCATGGGAACAAAAATCATCAGAGTATTGTGACGATTCACTTGCAACAAACAACTACAGTTTGGTCTTGAAAGTAACGCCAACAGATTCACTTGCAATGAGTTGAAATCGATGCATTTGTACTTCACAATCTGATATGATTCTGCTTATACACCTCCAGAGCTCAATTTCGGTAAAGTTTTTCTACATTTTTGATTTCGTATGCTTCAGTGTTCTATGATTAAGCTCGTACGGATGTTGATTATTCTTGAATAATGAAATGAAGTATTGTGTTGTTGATTCTTTATGTGTTTTTAGGTTACTTATAATCGAATGGGTTAGTTAGGGCTTGTAGTTTCTGTGGTTTTAGGTTTGGATCTTGAAATTATGGCTGATTAATGCTTTTTTAGGATTTTTTTTTATTTTTTTATTTTAGGAGTTAGGTGTTGAAAGTGAAATTTTGCTTTTAGTAGATTTTGATCTTATTTTAAGTGTCAGCGGTATATATAAACACTTTTGTTTCCTGTTTATTTCTTGAAAGTTATATTCATTGAATTATATAATGAGAGATGTGACATTGATGCAAATGACTTCATTTATTACATATATGCAAATGACTTCAAGTTGGTATATAAAAGCTGAAGCAAATTGAATGCTGGTATAAAATGATTTTAAATTCGGAATGTTGGTATATAAAAGCTGAAGCAAATTGAAGGGGCTCTCTATGTTTGGGAAAGTTGGGTTGGTGATATGTTCTCATGTATATTCATGTGTAGGTACATGGAAGAGACTAGCCATACTTCTTTAAACAACTGCTGAGCTTCATGTAACGTAGGACCTATGAGAACTTACTTCGTGTAGTTTACACTTCTCTTTTCAGTTTATTATTATTGCTGTAAATATCTTAGATTTGAAAAGGATCTTGTATGTTGTTTAGATGAAATAGTTTAGTAAGTAATTCATCTCTCACAAAAGAATTCACCTGATTCATGTCTGCAGGATAATGATCGATGAGTTTCTTAATTGATATCTGTAAAGTTTCTCTCCGAAACTCGATATCGATATCCGTTCAAACAGATGCTTTAAGACTTCTCTTTAGTTGTTCACTGACTTGGATGGTATGATCTTTAATCAAACTTGAACTGATAAGTTTCTTTATTTTTAATGAATCAATCATGGTTTTCTAACGAGTAACCATTGCAGTTTCAGATAACTTAAAAGGGATGGGACATTAAAATTTGTTACTGAAGATCATAAAGGGAAAAATTGGTCTGGTGTAAGACAAATGTCGGATTCTGAAATGCTAAAGACCAATTCAACTGCCCTTTTAGTAGTATGTTTCGCTGGGTATGCTCAAGATGCTTGAAAGTTATCATAATTGCACATGACTCTCGATGAATAGTACTACATGTAAAACTTTTAAACCATCTTTTTATCATGATGATTTTGATTGCAAATGGTTTTTTAACTATCTATAAATATTTGTTTCAGGTGCAGTGGATGGATAATGAAGGAAATTGGCTTTCATGGTTTTAATCCTTCTCTTTTTGCATTTAATTTATTATCTTTCAGTGAGCTATCGATCTTTTTGTCTCTGTATACTTTTTGTTGTTGCTTTTTGTAAGGAAAATACAAATAGGATGCATGGTGAAGGTATACAACAATGGAGATGTTTATAAGGGTAATTTTTCCAAAGAATGTGCATGGTGAAGGTATACACCCTTTTAGCTTAATCTTTTGATTTTACCTATGTGGTCCAGTTGAGATATAAAAGATAATCCAAATTTACATGTTGATAAGTAGCTTATTTTGGTGAGTTTGTTGCTACCTTTTGTGAGCAGACCCACGGCCGGAAGCAATGGTATGAGGAGACATCTCATGACTTTGAATTCTCAAATGGTAATTTTAGTTTTACATTGCAAAGTAGTTTTGGTGTTGTACATATCACTTCACATTTTAATTATAAAAATAACATCATTGCCTATTTAACTCTGAACATTGTGTTAAATATATAGATTCTTTGCAATTTTGGCTTACTCACGAGACATCTTTTATGCGAGCACACACCAGTTTTGGACTCGAATCTCTATATTTGTGTCAAGGACTTTACCAAACATTGATGGTTCATAACAACCTGTAATGCAAGCTTTGATCATGCAGAGCTGTTTCTACCGTAGTTTTTTAGGTATGTTAACAAGTCTAAACACACAAGTTCGTGAAACGGATTAATAAAAGTGAGACCTCTTTTTGCTGATGTTTTTAGTTTTTTTACTTTCAGTTTTTTTCTTCATCGCGAAACATAGATGGTTCTATTGTTGTTGACAAAAAACTGTGTGGAGCTGGAGCTGTTGATACAGAAGTCGTGACAGGTACTCATCTGGTCACATTTTGTATGGATAAAGTGCATATTCTTAATCCATAAATCCCTAACTCTTTTTTTTCTATAAATCATAGAATCATTTTAGATAGTATCAATTTTGTAATCATACTTGATACTTGACATACTGATTGTTTATATGAACATAAAGAATTGCCCAAAAAGTGTATATATCAGGGTATTTTGATATAACATACATATAAAATTTTCAAAAACAAATTTTACAGTGTAATCGTATTTATAAAAAAGCACACGCTATTTATCGCTATTTGCTATGTAGCATATAAGTATGAGTCTATGGTCCTCATCCCCATCCCTATAATCAAACAATGGATGAAAAGATATAAACGGTTGCATGTTAATATTAATAATCAAACACTGTCTTTAAGATGCAGTAATATTACCCTTTAAAATACGATCGTTACCTTTTTGTATATTTTGTTTTTGCAAATTATTTTTTATTTCTAAGATTTTTTTTTATTTTGTAAAATTAGTGTATATCTGAATTAGAGCAGTTAAGCCAGCAAAGATTTGGATGAAACGTCGAGCGAAAATGTTAATGGATTTGTATAATTAGGGCATGAAAAAGTAATATCTATAGAGAAAATGGTACCAAACAACAACCTTAAAAAAATTTAGATGAAACATTTTCTAATTATCAAGAATGGAACAGTCTCTTTATCTTCAAACTCATAAAAAGAATTAAAAATAAAATGTGATAAGAAAAATTAATACGATCATCCATATAAAGTGTTAAAAAAGTAACAATTACATATAAAAAAGAAAACTAATCAGACACTTAAACTCTAATAGCAAGAATCAAGAAACTTTAACTTCAACTCCATGGAGCACTGAACTTCTCGATGTTTGTCATTGATCTTTCTCATGAACTCCAGGTCTCTATCTCCACACTCTATATTACTCGCAATACACAGGTCACGGACGGAAATAGTCGGCATCGCCCTCAGGTCTCTCGAAACCTGGTCTCTTGTCAGCAGACCAAGTTGCAGTCCGTTAAAACACCTCTTCAACTCTTGAAGAGTAGACCTATCAGCCAAAACTTGCTCTTCGATTTGTTTAATAAATCGTTGATTGAAATCGTCAGAATATGACTCCATTATAATGTATTTATAAGAACTAAAGCAAACAATAACAGTTGATCTTCTGCTTTCAGTGAATGAATCTGGGTGTGATGAAACAACATTTGAATTGGCAATGGTATTATATAGAATATGTGACAGCCCAAAGGTCAGATTTAAATGCAACCATTAAATAAAAATTTATATTTAAAAACCATGTATATTTAATAATTTAATGGGAAAACGTGTATAAATTTATATTTAAAAACCATGTACATTTAATGATTTAATGGGAAAACAAGTAAAATTAAATATCTAAAAAACCAAAGAACAAAATTTAAACCTTCAAAAAAGGTTATCATAATTAGTACATGTCTGTTCATTTACCCTATCAAACATTTTACACACTATAAAGGATCATGATTAGTTTACTTGAAAACATCAACACTTCATTTTTAAAAAACCCTTCACCCTAAAACAAACTGTCCAAAAAACACTAACACTCTTTCTAAATGGCAAGCAAAAGCTTCTACCACTGGTCTAAAACAGCCGATCTTAAAATTGAATTTTCAAGATGGTCACTCGAAGAACAGAGAAAAGATGAAGAACTCAACAAAAAAAGTTGCTATGGTGAGTGATAAATATTATAAGCAAACCTGGAGTAGCATTGCACTGCTGGATGAAGTTGTCTGTTCTCCTCCATCAGAGTTTAAAGAAAAAGCATAAGAGTTTATCACACATCTGCTGAAACAGAATCAGAAGACCTGTGATATGCTTGCTGATCTGCAAATTAAAACAAATAATGAAATTGCATGGAAGAAGGCGAGAGAACGAGATATCCTATTAAGTGTAAATTGTAATGTATAATTTTTAATTTTTAATATTTTTCAAAATCAGAATTTTGTAATACTATTTAATATCGAATGAAGAAAATTCAAAGCTTCAAAATCAGAATTTTGCAATTTCACTTTTACCAGTTTCAATAATAACAAAACAATTTCCAAATACAAAAGAATCCAAACAGATATCACTGAAAACCACAAGAATCCAAACAGATATCACTTATGTATGTATGTGTGCAAGTATGTGGTCATGTATGTGTTTTAGAAAAAAAGATGACATCATTTTTTAAAGAATTGATTGTAATTCTTTAAAAAATTATTATGAAAAATAATTTAATTATAATATATACAATAATAATTATTAAATAATGATTAGATTGATGAGTTATACATTACCTGTCATATTTTTTTTTTCTAAAACAATTACTCATCTGTACATTACGAGTTTACAGTCATGCCATTTGGATTAACAAATGCTCCTGCAGCATTTATGGACATGCTGAATAGGATCTGTAAACCGTATTTGGAGAAATTCGTAATTGTCTTCATCGACGATATACTTATTTATTCCAAAAGTCAGGATGAGCATTGTGAACACTTGCATGCACTCTTAGCTTTGTTAAGAAAAGAAAAGCCTTATGCCAAATTCTCGAAGTGTGAATTTTGGCTACAGGAGGTGCAATTTTTAGGACACATGGTGAATCACGAAGGTATTCACGTAGATCCCTCCAAAATAGAAGCAATCACCAAATGGAAGGTCCCGCAATCAGCTATGGAAATTAGAAGTTTTCTAGGGTTAGCCGGATACTATAGACGATTTATTAAGGATTTTTCTAAAATAGTTGTACCATTAACTAAGCTAACCTGTAAAGCAGTGAAGTTTGAATGGGGATCCAGACAAGAAGAGGCTTTTAAGATTTTAAAGCAAAGGTTAACAAACGCCCCAATTCTTGTCTTACCAGAAGGGACAGAAGATTTTGAAGTTTATTGTGATGCTTCTAAGCTAGGATTAGGATGTGTGCTAATGCAACACAAGAAGGTAATTGCGTATGCTTCAAGACAATTGAAAAAGCACGAAGAAAACTATACGACTCATGACTTAGAATTAGGATCGATAATTTTTGCCATTAAGATTTGGAGACACTATCTGTATGGCAGAAAGAATTGGGCAGAAAGAATCGTATGGCAGTAAGTTTTCAGTCTATACAGATCGTAAGAGTTTAAAATATATATTTGGGCAGAAAGAATTAAATATGAGGCAAAGAAGATGGATAGAAATTCTAAGTGACTACGACTGTGATATTCAATATCACGAAGGAAAGGCAAATGTAGTAGCAGATGCCTTAAGTCGTAAGTATCATGAAAAGCAAAAGCGAGTTCGTGCTCTTAGATTAAAGCTACAGTTAGTTTTAATGGAACAACTGAAGAATGTCTAGAAAACAGCAATCAAGGATGATGCTGAAGGAATGAAAGGACGAATAAAGGAATTAGAGCAAGGAAGTGATGGAATTTGGAGATTCCACAAGAAAAGGATTTGGGTACCTAAGCAAAGAGAGTTAAGAAATAAGATCTTAGAGGAAGCCCATAAATCTAGATATACCATGCATCCTGGTAATAATAAGATGTACCAAGATTTAAGGAATAACTTCTGGTGGATAGGAATGAAAAAGGATATAGCTAGATATGTATCTAAGTGTTTAACTTGCTCACAAGTTAAAGCAGAACACCAGAAAAGGTAATGACGCGATTTGGGTAATTATGGATCGATTAACCAAATCAACTCATTTCCTGCCCATGAAGGAAACTTTTAGTATGGAAAGATTAGCCAAGTTATACGTAGATGAAGTAGTATCCTTACATGGAGTCCCACTCTCTATTGTATCGGATAGAGATAGTCGTTTCACTTCCTATTTCTAGACCAGTTTACAAGAAGCAATGGTGACACGACTAAATTTAAGTACTGCATACCATCCCCAAACGGATGGACAAAGTGAAAGGACGATTCAAACCCTGGAAGACATGCTCAGGGCATGTGTGATAGATTTTGGAGGAAACTGGGACAACCATTTACCTTTAATTGAATTCTCCTATAACAATAGTAATCATTCAAGCATCGAAGCTGCCCCGTTCGAAGCACTGTATGGACGAAGGTGTAGAACTCCAGTTTGCTGGGCAGAAATAGGAGAAAGTCAATTATCAGGTCTTGAAATCGTACAAGAAACCACTGACAAGATCACTCAAATCAAGGAAAGACTAAAGACGGCTCGAGATCGCCAGAAGAGTTATGCTGATAATCGACGAAAGCCACTAGAATTTCAAGTTGGAGACAAGGTACTCTTGAAAGTTTCTCCTTGGAAAGGAGTAGTACGATTCGGAAAGAAAGGAAAGCTAAGTCCAAGGTACGTAGGACCATTTTCAGCAATCTAACGCATAGGACCAGTTGCCTATCGCTTACAACTACTAGAAGAGCTGGCTGGGGTACATGACGTATTTCATGTATCCAACCTCAAGAAATGTCTATCGGACGAATCACTAGTAGTCCCTCTTCAAGACATACAGGTGAATGAAAAATTGAAGTTCGTGGAACCGCTTCAAATAGAAGACATAAAGATTAAGTTTCTCAAACACAAATGTCACGACCCCCGACCCCACCCTGGACGGAATCGGGAGCCGCGAGCAGCCAAGTGGTACCGGTGGTTATTTAGAAAAACATTGCAGCGAAAATTTCATCAGGACCGTGAGTTAGGAAAATTATCAGAGTTTAGAAAACACCGGATTTTATTTATTAAATAGATGGGATAAAACCATGTTTTGAAAGGTAGCTTTAATATAGGATAAATCCGAATACATAAAACAACTTTTCTTAATTTAATTTAATTAATAAAATAAGCCACTTCTATAAGCCTTTTGATGCCGTATCCAACTCTTATTCCGATCTACTGTAATTACCTGAAACGCGTTTTAAAAAGGTTTTGTCAGCAGGAAATACTGGTGAGTTCATTCATTTTTGTACAAAAACATATTTGTTATAATTCACAGCATTAAGATTTTTTACATTTGCTTCTTTAAGATTGGCAAAGACTTAATCACTGCAAAGTATAACTAGCAAACAGTGTTATAAGTTACAGTATTAAGAGCGATTACAATGTTTATATATATCAACCATCTACCCCCGGTATTTGTCACTCGACCACCTATTGGCTATCTCGTTGTCCAATGGTGTCTGTGACTATGGTCATATCACCCCTTGGCTAACCCGTTGTCCAATGGTGACGGTTATCAAGTATTGTATACAAAACCCCACATACCAGCTGTAATTGAAGACTACAAAGACTTAATCCCTGTAATTATAACTTTGAAAACAAACATGATTTTGAAAGCAAATTTTGATAAAAAGAGAATGACTCACATTGCAGATTTATACGAGCAGAGTTTAGCCTACTGATTTGCCTTGTAACCTAATTTAAATAACAATGCACACGAACTAGGTCCGTAACTAATTCAGCATTTACGATAACTCATGAGACTAAAACCTTCACAATGAATGACAAAGTGCAATACTTAAACATCCATCGTATTCACAACGAATGACAAAGTATAACCCTAATTTGAGCAGCACTTAAACATTCATCGGATAGTTTCAATCGATCGGACATTGAATCGTAGTAGCGATCGAGTTATTACCCTGTTATCGCGGCGGAATTCAAGATTGTGTGTTTTTGTAGTATACAGACTATAACTCAGCGTACGAATTGAGTTTTTACGTCGAACCAACACAGGAACGATTTTGTGAAAACGTACCACAAGGTGATCGAGTTATTACCCTGTTATCGCGGCGTAATTCAATGTCCGATTGATTGAAACTATCCGATGAATGTTTAAGTGCTGCTCAAATTAGGGTTATACTTTGTCATTCGTTGTGAATACGATGGATGTTTAAGTATTGCACTTTGTCATTCATTGTGAAGGTTTTAGTCTCGTGAGTTATCGTAAATGCTGAATTAGTTACTGACCTAGTTCATGTGCATTGTTATTTAAATTAGGTTACAAGGCAAATCAGTAGGCTAAACTCTGCTCGTATAAATCTGCAATGTGAGTCATTCTCTTTTTATCAAAATTTGCTTTCAAAATCATGTTAGTTTTCAAAGTTATAATTACATGGATTAAGTCTTTGTAGTCTTGAATTACAGCCGGTATGTGGGGTTTTGTATACAATACTTGATAACCGTCACCATTGGACAACGGGTTAGCCAAGGGGTGATATGACCATAGTCACAGACACCATTGGACAACGAGATAGCCAATAGGTGGTCGAGTGACAAATACCGTGGGTAGATGGTTGATATATATAAACATTGTAATCGCTCTTAATACTGTAACTTATAACACTGTTTGCTAGTTATACTTTGCAGTGATTAAGTCTTTGCCAATCTTAAAGAAGCAAATGTAAAAACTCTTAATGCTGTGAATTATAACAAATATGTTTTTGTACAAAAATGAATGAACTCACCAGTATTTCCTGCTGACAAAACCTTTTTAAAACGTGTTTCAGGTAATTACAGTAGATCGGAATAAGAGTTGGATACGACATCAAAAGGCTTACAGAAGTGGCTTATTTTATTAATTAAATTAAATTAAGAAAAGTTGTTTTATGTATTTGGATTTATCCTATATTAAAGCTACCTTTCAAAACATGGTTTTATTCCATCTATTTAATAAATAAAATCCGGTGTTTTCTAAACTCTGATAATTTTCCTAACTCACGGTCCTGATGAAATTTCCGCTGCACTGTTTTTCTAAATAACTGTAACACCTGTGCCTCCACGGCCATCAAACAAATACCGAACCAATGAAATATTATATTTCATACTTGGGATTTGTAAAAATATGTGTATCATTTGCACATATCAATTCTTGTTCAATTTCAAACTCTAAATCGCTTTCTAGAAGGTTATACGCGCACCGATGCGTAAATATAACCAGTTTAATGCAACAAACACTCCGGAATAGTGACATTGGCTTAACATACCTTAAATAACCTTTACATAACTTAGAAATAAGTTTTGAAGGCTTTGGTATGGCAAAAACAAGTTAATTCGCTTACAGGGACTAAACTTGACAAACTGCGAAAGTATGCCAATTTGAACTGTAACGAACATTCCGGAACATGACCATAAGTTAAACACACCTTAAATATCCTTTATATAGCTTAGAAATAGGCTTTGAGAGGTTCGGTGTGCTAAAATAAACTTTTGGGTCATTCAGGGACTAAAAGTGTCAAAAAGTGCACAAGTTTGCATTTTCGCGCATAACTTACGTTCTGAATACATCCAGACATCCAAAAATTTATGTAAGCACAAAAGTATTTTATTTTAGTGTTTGGCATAAGAAAAATCCATTCGTCGCGTCATTTGGATCGTTTTTCGCGCTTATGCGCATTCCGTCGTAATTAAGCGAACATCGCGTTCGTACGGCTAAACGAACCAACATCCGACATATTTTTGAGCATGTTTCATGTCCACAATGTTTAGGCATCATTTTAGGGCCTTAAAGTTGGCTTGACGGGCCTTAGAAGTGCCGGAAATGGGCTTAAACACGTGCAGGGACCAAAACTGTCATTTATCAAACATGTTTCTGATCTGCAACTCCCAGGCGGCCCGCCTGAGTTTCTGAACATCCTGAAGCGGGCCGTGTCCGACTTCTGGACCAGATTAACTGCATTTAACAGCAGTTTCCAGTTGTTTTAACCACACCCACACATTCTCAATTGCTTAGTCAGATGATAAGGATCATTTTTAGCTACCATAAGGTTCCGACACTTGTACGGATGCGATTAAGGCACGATATTCGACAAACGATCTTAACGGTTACCCGAAAACTATAAATACCCCATCACCCCAACTTCAAAAATCACTAGAATATGATCTTAAAGACTCTAAGTTGGAACCTTTGTTTCATACCTGAGTTATTTCGATCTAGATTAGCATTCGGGGACCCTTAGTAAGTATTCTTTCGTTCTTTTATTGCTTTTCGAGTCTTTTCGAGTCTGAAAGTCAAACTTTGTTTGACTTTCTGCGTTGACCAGTTTATGGTCAATGCGAAGTTCGTTTGAACTTCGCAACGTGAGTGTAATCACGTTGGTTATAGTCCCATGGGACTATGCCTACTGATTACCACGTTGTCTAGGGTCGTAGGGTAAGCGATCTGATAAATCGCTTATACCTTCGAACCCCACCCAGTTTGGTCGATCATTAGGATCCGACCAAATACATTAGGTGACCATAGTATATAGGGAATAACCTTCCGAGGTTATACCTTATGGTCACTTCGTTTAAGTAGTTGTATGATAGGTAGTTTATATGCCTTAGGTAAATTACCAGAATACCCTTTTCATGTATAATTGGTAATTAAGCATATGTAACCTAAACCTTTGTCACATAACTGATTTTGTAACATGTTTAGGCATATAACACTTGTCATAGGACTAGTTAGGCGGTCCGAACGCGTTTCACGCGAACGACGCGTTAAAGTAGCATAAGCTACCTAAACGGGTCGTAATGGGTCGTAAACACTTAGGTTAGGTTTCAATTAGTATGTAGGGTTTGTTAAACCATATTACACGAGTTTCCATACTCGTTTGGTTTACGAAACCTCATTCTATCCGATCTTCCGATTTAGGTCCGGTTTATTAACATAGTTACCTATATTAGGTGCCGTTTGATTTCCGTGATCTCTAGCGTTGCTTGGTGGTTATCTTAGGATTTATGAGCAATCTCAAGTGAGTACATAGACCCCTCTTTTACTGTTTTTCCAAACGTTTTGGGGTGGAACACATGTGCCTACTTGTTACTTTCATGCTTTCATGCTTTCACATCATATACATGCTATGTTCAATAGTACACTTATAGTACATTGTTTTACATGATTTCATTGTTTTTATGCTATGTATGTCCATTGCGTGCATACTTAGTACATCGTTTTACATTTACATTTTATGCTATGTATGTCCATTGCGTGCATACTTAGTACATCGTTTTCATCACATGCTTACATTTTGTTATGACATTTGGGTTGTTTACAATGGAACAATACATTCATTAACATTAGCTACGCCGTTCGTTAGTAGGTAGTGGTACCATAGGAATTGACAACTCCCGTTCCTGAAATCCTGGGTATGGGGATTGGAAGGAATGACCGAATTCGATATACATAATTTAGATAAACCTTTAAGTTGTTTAAGGGTTTATCGCCGCAGTCTCAAGGCTTGGATGTATGCATTTTCACAACACCGCATAGATGTTCGTATCAGTATAGCATGCATTTCCACAAAACATAGCTTTGATTTAAACCAAGTTTTACTTCAATACTATGTTCTTGTGCATATGGTTTAGTTGATACATTTCACTAGCCATACATATCATTTTGGTTACATATTACATGATTTACATTGATCATGCATTTCCACAAAACATAGCTTTGATTTAAACCAAGTTTTACTTCAATACTATGTTCTTGTGCATATGGTTTAGTTGATACATTTCACTAGCCATACATATCATTTTGGTTACATATTACATGATTTACATTGATCATGCATTTCCACAAAACATAGCTTTGATTTAAACCAAGTTTTACTTCAATACTATGTTCTTGTGCATATGGTTTAGTTGATACATTTCACTAGCCATACATATCATTTTGGTTACATATTACATGATTTACAATGATCATGCATTTCCACAAAACATAGCTTTGATTTAAACCAAGTTTTACTTCAATACTATGTTCTTGTGCATATGGTTTAGTTGATACATTTCACTAGCCATACATATCATTTTGGTTACATATTACATGATTTACATTGATCATGCATTTCCACAAAACATAGCTTTGATTTAAACCAAGTTTTACTTCAATACTATGTTCTTGTGCATTTCATCTATGGTTTAGTTGATGCATTTTCACTAGCCATACATATCATTTTGGTTACACATTACATGGTTTACATTTGACACATAAACACTTTTGACATTGGTTATACATTACATGATTTACATTTTGACATAAACATTTTAACATATTATTTCAATACAATTGGAAGTTGGTTTAAACATAGACATCTTACATTGTTGGTTTGGTTTGAGTAAGTGATTAAGTAACGAGGCGTGTGTAATATGATACAAGCATGGTGGATACGCCGCTGGTACTTATAAGTGATTGTATGGTATTACATATCGTGGCGTTATTTAAATCATTTCAATTTGGACATATAACATTTTATACAAATAACATACTTTTCACAATACATTGTTTTACAAATAACTTAACTTATACAAACTCATTTTACATGGTTATTCATTTAACCATGCATTATTCTCTTATTTATATGTATCATCTGAACTTATTGTTTTTCAAATGATTTACAAAGACAAAACAAATTACAAGGTTCATGACTAAACATTTTCTTAAACAGAAGTCATGAATCTTATTTTCACAAAACCTATGTACTCGCCGGCATTTTTATGCTGACGTACCTATTTTCACATGTGTTTCAGGAAATGAAGCATTGGATTGATCAAGATACACTTAGGCGGACATGGGCCTTAGTGACAATAAAAGATGCAGACTAGTTATTTATGTTATGTTTCTTTGATTATCAAGACATTGTAACTCTTTTATTCAATAAAACAGTATTTCAATTTCCATGTGTTATGAAACAATGATTCTGTTACAACACTCCCCGATGTTTCCGCCATGTTTTGTTGTTTTACGTGGTCGGGGTGTGACAGAAAAGTTGGTATCAGAGCTCATGGTTATAGGGAATTAGGTTATTAGTAATACTTTGACCTAGTCTATAACCTTTCTAGGACCCTAACGCGAGTTTACTTGCGTTTAGTAATAAAACAATACTGTCACCTATCCTTAGGCGACAACCACAACAAGAACATAAAATTCAAAACCGCTTTGAAAACTAATCATCTGTTCTAGGATGATTGATTACTAGGTTTTGAACCCTCTATTGTAAGGTTTTGAACTCTCTATTATATGGTTTTGAACCCCTTTGAGTTTTCAAAATCTCGTCAAGGTTTTGGGTTTTAAATAATGTGAACACGTGCAAACTGGAAGGGTGAATGCCTGTATTCTGGGTTTTCTATCTAGGCAAGCACTTCGTATACATCTCATCAGACGCGAGACCAGTTGTGCTTACCTGGGAATTCTTGGGATGAGTGTTCACTTATAGGCGAGCATGTCTTCGCGATACATTATTTTTGACCCATTTACTTTGATTTGTCACCATCTCATTTGTTTGCCTAGGTAACAAACAAATGATCACAATTTTCATTCGTTACCATTCTGTATTGATTTTCCAATAACCTTTCACTTGCTTCTTCCTATGACTTTCATTTCCTTCTAGAATGTCTATTCCTCTCAGCACTGGTCAAATGTCCGAGCGAACAGCTAAATTTGTCCAGCATATAGGTGAAGGGATTCAGAAGACTGTGGATTTAGGCATTGCCATGGCTCATCTCAATAATGAAGCCTCTCGTCTCGACAATGAAGCCACTCACGAGCCACCAAAGGAACCAGAAGTCAAGCCAGCACCAAAATCAAGGAAGCGTAAGGCTTCAAGGAAACCCGCAGCAGTTATACCAAATCAAGCAGGGCCTAGCCAGAAGGCAACACCACCTGCTAAGAAGCAATACAAGGGAACGGCACCATTATGCAACAAATGTAAGGGGCATCACCTAGCTCACTTACAGTGTCATCGGTGTGTATCATGTGGACGAGTTGGTCACCTGGCAAGTACTTGTCGGTGTAACCCGAACCAAGGTGGTCTAAATCAACCCCAAGTCAACCCTACTCAAGCTCGTTTTCCGCGTGGTACTTGCTACAACTGTGGCGAGACGAGCCATTACAGGAACAACTGCCCGAAGATTGTCAGTGCAAATCTAACCCTTGGATGAGCATTCGGCTGAACAAAGGATGTTGCTGTCTTATGCCTTTGTTTCTTTTGTTTTCGTGTATTGTGAAACAATATGTCTCGTTCATAAATAAAAGTTGTTGTTCGCAATTCTGATATACAAGTATAATTACAGGTGTTTATGGCATTTCCCTATGATACCTGTATTAAGGAACTATGTTCCTTACAAACTACTCTTGTGATTCTCTCGTTCAAATGATCGCTCATGATTCCTTCAAAAATTTTAAGTACTCGTTTCACTCTAAGAAACAAAGTACAGAAAATAAAGTGACATTATGAGTAATCGTGCTTTTTACACATCTGTGCCTTTGAATCCTTGGTTAAATAACTAAGGGTATTTCCAAATCTCATACCCATTACGTTCTGATTTTTCAACATATACAGTACAAGTATTTCAAAACAATCTTCATGATCTCAAAACATTTCATATAGTTTGAAAACAATTTTTCTAGATGCATTGTCTATGTTATTTCAAAAACATTGGCCATGTTATCAAAACCAACCTTCCTAATTTCAAAATATTTCATATAGTCTGAAGACAATATTAACACAATACATTTTATTATCAAGTGCATGATTTCGAAAAGCATCATTCATGTCTTTCAAAAACCTTATACATAATTTCAAAATTTATCTCACATAATTTTAAAACATTTTTTAGGAATATACCTACCTAATACACCTACTTTATGATTTCAAAGGTATTATATTGTAACGCCCCAAAAACCGGTATTTAATTAAAGTAAATGAAAATGAACAAAAAGTAACCTAGTTAATGGGTTATGATATGAAATAAGTTAAAAATTTAAAGTAATGCTTGAATTAAATACTTATCAATTTAGAAGGGGGGTAATGTGTAAGATTTTAATAATTAAGGTTTTAAAGTAGTAAACCCACAAACACACTTCTGTGTGCGTACCTGGGAGCGATCGAACAGAAGAAACAAGGGTGAAAACCCTTGTTCTTGCTAATCTACTCAATTAATCAAGAAATTCAAGTCTAAATCAGTTGCATGTCTCAAGTTTATCAATTATCTATGCATACATAGTGAAGTGGTAAGTTTAATTTCTGAAAAGATGAATTCTAGAGTAAGGGGTTAAACCCAAATTCGATTTCTTGTATCTATTGTGGGAAATCTGAGTTAGAAATGCTTCCTAGGACAAGAATCATGTATGATTTTAGGTTGCATGAAAGAATGTAGTGAAAACCCACTATGTGAAATTTGTGTTTTGAATATGAAGATTATAGGAATGATGAATATATGTAATTTGGCATGTAATTCAGTTTGTAGTACCCGAATGCTAGATAAATTGATATTGATTAAAGGAATTGTAAGAATTAGATTGAGTAGTGATGACATATATAGGATGAATTAGCAAATCATGCTTTAAATGCTTGTACACTATGCTTTATTAATGTGACGCACACTAGGTGTTTGATGAAATGCTTGAAAGAGTAATTATGTGTAAATTGAAATGTGATGGAATGAAAGTTAGGGTACTAAACGAATGAATGAATATGTTGATCTAGGTGTGAAGGAAGAAGGTTCGAATTCTAAGAAATCGGAAGGATTACAAGACCGAGGTATGTTTCGTTACATACAAAAACCTTACTTAAAATTTTGTTATAGCATCCTAATTAAATATTGTTAAAAGGTTATGGTGATTAGTAAGTAACTAGTAAATCCCTTGCGAATTTGGTTGTTATGAAAGTTATAATAAGCTATGCAAGTCGACCGGTTCTAGTGAACAAGTCGATCAAGGATAAGCTTTCATCCGTTTTGAACGGATGGTTTTGAATGCTATGATAAATGTTAGAAGCTTAATCCGTTATGCGGATAGAAAGAAGAAGTAATGTTGAAAGCTAATAACCCGATTAAACGAGTTAGATATGTATGCTTAACTCTCACTGAGAGTGTTTATGCTAAACCCAAGTATTTGGGGTAGTCGAATGCGTAAGAAAGATAAAAGTTCATATACGGATGAAATTAAAACGAAGAAGTATAGTTTAACAAGTGAAATGACTAACTTTTAAAACCTTGTTGTTGAATGTAGGTAAATCCTCACTTTAGGCGATCTGGAGCTTGGAGCGAGCACATGTCTATGTCTTGTTATACCGAACGCTTCCGCTAGTTTATATGCATACTTTTTGGGTCCATGTCTTGTTATTTTGTTTCATCTTGTTAGAAGTCTTACACTTAAAAACTTGTTGTCCTTGTTTGGGGTAGTTTAATGCTAATAGGGTCGTAGATGGATGTTGTCTATTATGTTTAAAAACAGGGGGTATGTTCGTTTTACGAACGGGTCATGCCCAATTTTTGTAAAGTTTTAGTATTGTACAAAGCTAGTACTTTTGATGTCTATTAAATTATATTAGTAGGTAATTTTATAAAGTAGGAAAATGCGGATCTAACAAGTTGGTATCAGAGCCAAGGTTTGAGGGATTCGAGCGTTAAACGCGATGCTTGAACTCAAACCAATGGCTCGTTCGAAAGAGTGCTCGCTCCAAGATCGCCAAGGAGGTAAAATTTTAAACATTCGTTTAATATGAACATGTATAGTGCGCTACGGTTTAAGAAATAAGATTTCTTATGTTATGAAGTGTTAAGATGGGGTAAATGAGAAATCCCGGGACCCGGGAAGTTGAAAGCGGACTCGGAAAATAGTCGGAACAGCCAAAAACCAATCTGCAGCGTTTCTGCAAAATGGAAGCCCGTCGCCGACGGGTTAGCCCCCCGTCGCCGACGGCACCCTCTCGTCCGACGCCCTAACCTACTGTCGACGGGTAAAACCGTCCGACGGCCACTATTAAGAGCCCGTCGCCGACGGGCATACTAGTCGTCGCCGACGGCTTACGTAAAGAACAACTTGCTGAATATTTTTTTTTTATTTTCACATTTTGTGTCCGGGTTGTCCGAAGACTTATTTCATGATTATATGAAGGCTATAAAAGGTTTAATAGGTGTATGTAATATCAGTTAGTGATTACAACAAGAATAGATTCGTAAGAATCAAAAGTGATGAACCGAATGATACAATATGGATTAAGTAAATGCTGATTTATGAATAATGATACACTGAAAGTCTGGATTGTATTAAATGAAAACGTGACATTGTGTAGATGGCTGATGCAAGAAACGTTAATGATGATGATGATACTGCTCGTCAGGAAGCATTGTACAATAAAGTCACAGAAGTGGCAGAAGGGGTTATGCAAGCTAATCTTCCACGGTTAGCTCAAGAAGTAGAAAGTCGGGTGTTGGGAGTTGTGGATGCCATGATGACTAGCATGATTGAAGAACTGAAAGAACTGATAGAGGGATCTAGAAGCAAAAGCAAAGAACGAAGGTGCACGTATAAAGACTTTATGGCGTGCAATCCCGCAACGTATGATGGTAAAATCGATCCGATAGCATGCCAAAGATGGATTTCAAATATAGAAGCAGTATTTGTTCGAAGTCGTTGTGATGTTGAAGATAAGGTGATGTTCGCTACTGGCCAACTCACGCTTTAGGCGAAGGATTGGTGGGATGCACACAGTAAAGAAATAGGGGAGGATAGACTACAAGTGATGACTTGGCAAGAATTCAAGGAACCTTTTATGAGATACCATTGCCCTCAGTCGGCTATTGATAAGATCCAAGAGGATTTCTTGCGCCTCCGACAGAAAAACGAGTTGATAAATGAAATATCAAATACTTTCATGGATAAGATGAAATTCTGTGGGGATTTTGTGAAGACTGAAATGATGAAGATCAATCGCTTTTATGGGGTGTTAAAGGCGGAATTTAGGGAATTCATTACTCCCTCGAAATGTGAGACCCTCGATGAGCTCATCAATCTGGCACGGGATAGAGAAATCGAAATTAAGAGACAAGAAGAACGTGGGGAAAAGATATCAAGCGAGAAAGGTGCAAGTTCGAGTCCATCCAAAAAGGGAAAGTATCAAGAGCAAGGAAGGAAAGATAAGTCGAAGGGTGGTATGACTCCTTGTAAGACTTGTGGAAAGCTTCATACTGGGGAGTGTCTGTTAGGCAAGAAGGGGTGTTACAAATGTGGTAAGGAAGGGCATTCGTCTTATCAATGTCCAAATAACCCGAAGACTTGTTTCAATTGTTTCGAAAAGGGGCATGTTAAATCGGAGTGTCCAAAACTCCAACAAGGATCAAAGAAGGAGGGAAAGAACGAAGAAAGCTCTAAAGCAAAGGGGAGGATGTTCCAAATCACCTCCGAAGAAGCTAAGTCTCATCCGAATGTGGTTTCAGGTATCTTTCTATTAAACTCCATACCGGTTTATGTCTTGTTTGATACCGGGGCCACCATGTCGTTTATTTCAAATGAAATCATACAACATCCTTCAATTAAGATCGAACGAATGCCGATGCCTTTAGAAGTAGAAATAGCTGATAGTAAGATTTATATGTTACACGAGATTTGTAAAAATTGCAAATTTACCATAGAAGATGAAGAATTCGATATCGACCTCATACCTATGGTTTTGGGGGAATTCAAAATGATTGTGGGTATGGATTGGATGACCCGACACCAAGCGGGAATTAATTGTGAAACCAAAACAGTACATGTCCAGTCTCCAAGTGGAAAACGAATAACTATACAAGGAGAGAGAAGGATGGAAGCGAAACTTTGTACCTTCGTTCAAGCCGCTAAGTATACACTTAACGGGGGTAGGGAATACCTAGTTTACGTGGTAGATGCTCAACGAGATTCCACGAAGCTTGAAGACGTAGAGATTGTAAATGAATTTCCGGATTAATTGCCGGGACTTCCCCCCGAAAGAGAAATAGAGTTTCGCATCGAACTGAATTCGGTTGCGAAGCCGGTTGCGAAGGCTCCTTATAGATTGGCTCCCACCGAGATGCGGGAGCTAATGACACAATTACAAGACTTGTTAGACAAGGGCTTTATACGTCCGAGTGTGTCACCTTGGGGAGCGCCTGTCTTATTTGTTAAGAAGAAAGATGGGTCAATGCGCATGTGCATCGACTACAGAGAATTAAACAAGCTAACTATCAAGAACCGCTACCCTTTACCAAGAATTGACGATCTTTTTGATCAATTGCAAGGGGCGAGTTGGTTCTCCAAGATAGATTTGCGTTCGGGGTACCATCAAGTTAGAGTACGGGAAGAAGATATTCCGAAAACCGCGTTTAGAACCCGTTATGGGCATTATGAATTTTTAGTCATGCCTTTCGGATTGACGAATGCGCCGGCTGCGTTTATGGATCTTATGAACCGGGTATGTCGCCCTATGTTAGATAAATCTGTGATCGTGTTCATAGATGATATTCTAGTCTACTCGCGAAGCAAGGCCGAACATGCAAGACACTTGCGTGAAGTACTTGAAGTTCTCCGTAAAGAGAAACTTTACGCGAAATTTTCAAAATGCGCCTTTTGGCTCAGAGAGGTGCAGTTTCTGGGTCATGTGATCAATTCGGAGGGTGTCTTAGTAGATCCATCAAAGATCGATGCTGTAATGAAATGGGTTCCTCCGAAGAACCCGACTGAAATAAGAAGTTTTCTAGGCCTCGCGGGATATTACAGAAGGTTCATACAGGATTTTTCCAAGATAGATTTGCCCTTAACAAAGCTGACAAGGAAGAAAGAGAAGTTTGTGTGGGGCAAAGAACAGGAGGAAGCCTTTCGAGTATTAAAAGAGAAGTTATCATGTCCACCGGTCTTGACATTACCGGATGGGACTGAAGACCTGGTGGTCTATTCAAACGCGTCACACCAGGGTTTAGGTTGCGTATTGATGCAAAGGGGAAGGGTTATCGCTTATGCTTCACGACAATTGAAACTGCATGAGGTAAACTACCCAACACACGATTTGGAATTGGCAGCGGTAGTATTTGCCTTAAAAATTTGGAGGCATTATTTATATGGCGTGAAATGCACAGTTTATTCGGATCACAAAAGCCTTAAATATTTCTTTGAGCAGAAAGACTTGAATATGAGGCAACGGAGGTGGTTAGAACTTATCAAAGATTACGATTGTGATATCCTTTATCACCCGGGAAAAGCGAATGTAGTAGCTGACGCATTAAGCCGAAAGGAATATCCGTCTCCCATTCGAGTAAAATCCATGAAGATGATAGTTACGCCACGATTACTCGAGACGATACGTGATTCCCAAATAAAATCACTCGCAGCGGAAGATGTAAAGAAAGAGAGATTGAAAGGCGTAACCGATAAACTAGAAGAAAATTCGATCAGACTCAAAACGAGATTTGGCCGAATTTGGATACCTCGTTTCTGCGAAGTCAAGACTGCATTACTTGAAGAAGCTCATAAGTCACGATATTCGGTTCACCCCGGGGCTACGAAGATGTATCAGGATTTGAAGACCAATTATTGGTGGCCGGGCATGAAACGTGATATCGTTAAGTATGTCGCGAAATGCTTAACATGTTCCCAAGTGAAAGCAGAGCATCAAAAACCATACGGGGAGTTGCAACCTTTAGAGATCCCGGTATGGAAGTGGGAGGAACTAACAATGGATTTGGTAACCAAGCTTCCTAGAACGAAAAAGGGGCACGATACAATATGGGTAATCGTAGATCGACTTACGAAAAGCGCTCATTTTCTACCTATCAAAGAGGCTTACTCCTCCGAGGTAATGGCAGAAATATATATGAATGAGATCATATCTCGACATGGGGTGCCTGTGTCAATCGTCTCGGACCGAGATACCAGATTTACCTCCCGTTACTGGCAAAAGTTTCACGAGAGTGTGGCCACGAGGTTACACATAAGCACCGCCTACCACCCTCAGACTGACGGCCAGTCAGAAAGAACCATTCAAACACTTATCGATATGCTGAGAGCGTGCGCATTAGACTTTGGGGGAAGCTGGGCTGACCATCTACCCCTAGTGGAATTCTCTTATAATAATAGTTACCATAGTGGCATTAAAATGGCTCCTTATGAACTCCTGTACGGGAGAAAATGTAGAACTCCCGTATGTTGGGGTGAAGTGGGGCAAAGAGAGCTTGCACCAAGTGATCTAATAGCAGTAACAAATGAAAAGATAAAATTGGTAAGAGCTCGACTGAAAGCGGCCCAGGATCGGCAAAAAGCTTACGCAAGCAAGAAAAGGCGACCTATTGAATTTCAAGTCGGAGATTTCGTTCTGTTGAAAGTGTCCCCATGGAAGGGTATAATCCGTTTTCGAAAGCGGGGCAAATTAGGTCCTCGATATATTGGACCGTTCAAAGTCTTGGCTCGAGTTGGAAAGGTCGCATACCGATTAGAATTACCGCCTACTCTAGACGGGATTCATAATACCTTCCACGTGTCGCAGTTGAGGAGGTGTCTTGCGGATGAAACATCATTGGTACCACTCGATGACATCGAGTTGAAAGAGGGGTTAAATTATGTCGAAAGACCCATAGCCATTAAAGACGTTAAGGTGAAGAATCTCCGCAACAAAGCCGTTAAACAAGTGTTGGTTCAATGGCAACACCGAAAGGGGTCGGAACTCACATGGGAATCGGAAGATGAGATGAGGAAGCACTATCCATTCCTGTTTGGTATGTGCACTTTAAATTTGTTATGTACTTAGGTTTCGGGGACGAAACCTCTTTTAAGGTGGGTAGACTTGTAACGCCCCAAAAACCGGTATTTAATTAAAGTAAATGAAAATGAACAAAAAGTAACCTAGTTAATGGGTTATGATATGAAATAAGTTAAAAATTTAAAGTAATGCTTGAATTAAATACTTATCAATTTAGAAGGGGGGGTAATGTGTAAGATTTTAATAATTAAGGTTTTAAAGTAGTAAACCCACAAACACACTTCTGTGTGCGTACCTGGGAGCGATCGAACAGAAGAAACAAGGGTGAAAACCCTTGTTCTTGCTAATCTACTCAATTAATCAAGAAATTCAAGTCTAAATCAGTTGCATGTCTCAAGTTTATCAATTATCTATGCATACATAGTGAAGTGGTAAGTTTAATTTCTGAAAAGATGAATTCTAGAGTAAGGGGTTAAACCCAAATTCGATTTCTTGTATCTATTGTGGGAAATCTGAGTTAGAAATGCTTCCTAGGACAAGAATCATGTATGATTTTAGGTTGCATGAAAGAATGTAGTGAAAACCCACTATGTGAAATTTGTGTTTTAAATATGAAGATTATAGTAATGATGAATATATGTAATTTGGCATGTAATTCAGTTTGTAGTACCCGAATGCTAGATAAATTGATATTGATTAAAGGAATTGTAAGAATTAGATTGAGTAGTGATGACATATATAGGATGAATTAGCAAATCATGCTTTAAATGCTTGTACACTATGCTTTATTAATGTGACGCACACTAGGTGTTTGATGAAATGCTTGAAAGAGTAATTATGTGTAAATTGAAATGTGATGGAATGAAAGTTAGGGTATTAAACGAATGAATGAATATGTTGATCTAGGTGTGAAGGAAGAAGGTTCGAATTCTAAGAAATCGGAAGGATTACAAGACCGAGGTATGTTTCGTTACATACAAAAACCTTACTTAAAATTTTGTTATAACATCCTAATTAAATATTGTTAAAAGGTTATGGTGATTAGTAAGTAACTAGTAAATCCCTTGCGAATTTGGTTGTTATGAAAGTTATAATAAGCTATGCAAGTCGACCGGTTCTAGTGAACAAGTCGATCAAGGATAAGCTTTCATCCGTTTTGAATGGATGGTTTTGAATGCTATGATAAATGTTAGAAGCTTAATCCGTTATGCGGATAGAAAGAAGAAGTAATGTTGAAAGCTAATAACCCGATTAAACGAGTTAGATATGTATGCTTAACTCTCACTGAGAGTGTTTATGCTAAACCCAAGTATTTGGGGTAGTCGAATGCGTAAGAAAGATAAAAGTTCATATACGGATGAAATTAAAACGAAGAAGTATAGTTTAACAAGTGAAATGACTAACTTTTAAAACCTTGTTGTTGAATGTAGGTAAATCCTCACTTTAGGCGATCTGGAGCTTGGAGCGAGCACATGTCTATGTCTTGTTATACCGAACGCTTCCGCTAGTTTATATGCATACTTTTTGGGTCCATGTCTTGTTATTTTGTTTCATCTTGTTAGAAGTCTTACACTTAAAAACTTGTTGTCCTTGTTTGGGGTAGTTTAATGCTAATAGGGTCGTAGATGGATGTTGTCTATTATGTTTAAAAACAGGGGGTATGTTCGTTTTACGAACGGGTCATGCCCAATTTTTGTAAAGTTTTAGTATTGTACAAAGTTAGTACTTTTGATGTCTATTAAATTATATTAGTAGGTAATTTTATAAAGTAGGAAAATGCGGATCTAACATATATATAAGATTTCAAAAACATTTTTAATCCCATGCATGGTTTTCAAAAATATTTTCCTCATACAATGACTTAACCTTCAAATTCTGCTTCATATGTCGCCTTGACATATCAAGCATCTCAACTTCATAAGCATTCTTACTTCACGTTTTGACCTAAGCACATCAAGTGCAAGGTTTCAAAACATCTTCAACTTCTAAAATCCATATGGGATCTTTTTATCTACACATCTAGACCCTTGTGGATGATCATCATTCAAATCAGAGTCCTTAATTGGATTCTTTATGTACCTTAATTCGAATATTTCGGTTCCTTACAATCGAAATCGAATTTTCTTTTTGAATCTTTCTATCTTTATAATTAGATTCTTGATAACGTTTAAAGTACCAAATGAAATCCACGGATTGGATTCCTAGTGTGCTTTAAATGCATGTACGCAATTAACAAGACAAATTAACAAACAATTTTGTGGTTATATGACTATGTGTTTATGCATCTTATGTTTTCTTTTATGCATTTTGTGTTTTTATACTCTGGATATTCGTTATCCATATCCTCGTAGAATCTTTCATATCTTCATATGATGGATTCGTAGTAGGATATTCAAAAAGGTACTACCTTAAATCCTTAATGGGCTTCTATGTAATAGTTAAGACCCTTGGATTATATAGTACCACTCCATGATTCATAAGAGACCCTTTAGTGGTCTAGTCAAAAGGATTGATTCACAATTTGGTGAAAGAACGACATCCAGTGATGTAGCTGAATAGACTCCTTGATAGTTTATTTAGATCATTTATTGATTTAATTAAAAGGACTCTATGACGGTCTAGTCACACTCATCACAGGATTGTTCATTTGGTTTTACCCTACACATTATAAAATAGACTGAGTGAACTATGCAAGGAATTGTCTAATTATGGACGCGTACATAATTATGAAATTTAGTGCACAGAAACCCAGTAAGATTTATATTGTGTAAGAACCGATAACGACAACAATAACAAAATGAGAACGATGTAATGGAGGTACGGTGGACGCACCAATGACGCTTCATATACTTGTATATAAGTATCCCTCTTACATTGAAATCATGATGTTATTAAAGGTTACTAGAAGTTCAAAACCCTAATCAATGTTGTTCGATCTTTTCAACTTCATGTTTTAAACTCTCACAAGTTTCCTCTAAATAAATTTCGGGGCGAAATTTCCTAAAGTAGGGGAGACTATAACACCTGTGCCTCCACGGCCATCAAACAAATACCGAACCAATGAAATATTATATTTCGTACTTGGGATTTGTAAAAATATGTGTATCATTTGCACATATCAATTCTTGTTCAATTTCAATCTCTAAATCGCTTTCTAGAAGGTTATACGCGCACCGATGCGTAAATATAACCAGTTTAATGCAACAAACACTCCGGAATAGTTACATTGGCTTAACATACCTTAAATAACCTTTACATAACTTAGAAATAAGTTTTGAAGGCTTTGGTATGGCAAAAACAAGTTAATTCGCTTACAGGGACTAAACTTGACAAACTGCGAAAGTATGCCAATTTGAACTGTAACGAACATTCCGGAACATGACCATAAGTTAAACACACCTTAAATATCCTTTATATAGCTTAGAAATAGGCTTTGAGAGGTTCGGTGTGCTAAAATAAACTTTTGGGTCATTCAGGGACTAAAAGTTTCAAAAAGTGCACAAGTTTGCATTTTCGCGCATAACTTACGTTCTGAATACATCCGGACATCCAAAAATTTATGTAAGCACAAAAATATTTTATTTTAGTGTTTGGCATAAGAAAAATCCATTCATCGCGTCATTTGGATCGTTTTTCGCGCTTATGCGCATTCCGTCGTAATTAAGCGAACATCGCGTTCGTACGGCTAAACGAACCAACATCCGACATATTTTTGAGCATGTTTCATGTCCACAATGTTTAGGAATCATTTTAGGGCCTTAAAGTTGGCTTGACGGGCCTTAGAAGTGCCGGAAATGGGCTTAAACACGTGCAGGGACCAAAACTGTCATTTATCAAACATGTTTCTGATCTGCAACTCCCAGGCGGCCCGCCTGAGTTTCTGAACATCCTGAAGCGGGCCGCGTCTGACTTTTGGACCAGATTAACTGCATTTAACAGCAGTTTCCAGCTGTTTTAACCACACCCACACATTCTCAATTGCTTAGTCAGATGATAAGGATCATTTTTAGCTACCATAAGGTTCCGACACTTGTACGGATGCGATTAAGGCACGATATTCAACAAACGATCTTAACGGTTACCCGAAAACTATAAATACCCCATCACCCCAACTTCAAAAATCACTAGAATATGATCTTAAAGACTCTAAGTTGGAACCTTTGTTTCATACCTGGGTTATTTCAATCTAGATTAGCATTCGGGGACCCTTAGTAAGTATTCTTTCGTTCTTTAATTGCTTTTCGAGTCTTTTCGAGTCCGAAAGTCAAACTTTGTTTGACTTTCTGCGTTGACCAGTTTATGGTCAATGCGAAGTTCGTTTGAACTTCGCAACGTGAGTGTAATCACGTTGGTTATAGTCCCATGGGACTATGCCTACTGATTACCACGTTGTCTAGGGTCGTAGGGTAAGCGATCTGATAAATCGCTTATACCTTCGAACCCGACCCAGTTTGGTCGATCATTAGGATCCGACCAAATACATTAGGTGACCATAGTATATAGGGAATAACCTTCCGAGGTTATACCTTATGGTCGCTTCGTTTAAGTAGTTGTATGATAGGTAGTTTATATGCCTTAGGTAAATTACCAGAATACCCTTTTCATGTATAATTGGTAATTAAGCATATGTAACCTAAACCTTTGTCACATAACTGATTTTGTAACATGTTTAGGCATATAACACTTGTCATAGGACTAGTTAGGCGGTCCGAACGCGTTTCACGCGAACGACGCGTTAAAGTAGCATAAGCTACCTAAACGGGTCGTAATGGGTCGTAAACACTTAGGTTAGGTTTCAATTAGTATGTAGGGTTTGTTAAACCATATTACACGAGTTTCCATACTCGTTTGGTTTACGAAACCTCATTCTATCCGATCTTCCGATTTAGGTCCGGTTTATTAACATAGTTACCTATATTAGGTGCCGTTTGATTTCCGTGATCTCTAGCGTTGCTTGGTGGTTATCTTAGGATTTCTGAGCAATCTCAAGTGAGTACATAGACCCCTCTTTTACTGTTTTTCCAAACGTTTTGGGGTGGAACACATGTGCCTACTTGTTACTTTCATGCTTTCATGCTTTCACATCATATACATGCTATGTTCAATAGTACACTTATAGTACATTGTTTTACATGATTTCATTGTTTTTATGCTATGTATGTCCATTGCGTGCATACTTAGTACATCGTTTTACATTTACATTTTATGCTATGTATGTCCATTGCGTGCATACTTAGTACATCGTTTTCATCACATGCTTACATTTTGTTATGACATTTGGGTTGTTTACAATGGAACAATACATTCATTAACATTAGCTACGCCGTTCGTTAGTAGGTAGTGGTACCATAGGAATTGACAACTCCCGTTCCTGAAATCCTGGGTATGGGGATTGGAAGGAATGACCGAATTCGATATACATAATTTAGATAAACCTTTAAGTTGTTTAAGGGTTTATCGCCGCAGTCTCAAGGCTTGGATGTATGCATTTTCACAACACCGCATAGATGTTCGTATCAGTATAGCATGCATTTCCACAAAACATAGCTTTGATTTAAACCAAGTTTTACTTCAATACTATGTTCTTGTGCATATGGTTTAGTTGATACATTTCACTAGCCATACATATCATTTTGGTTACATATTACATGATTTACATTGATCATGCATTTCCACAAAACATAGCTTTGATTTAAACCAAGTTTTACTTCAATACTATGTTCTTGTGCATATGGTTTAGTTGATACATTTCACTAGCCATACATATCATTTTGGTTACATATTACATGATTTACATTGATCATGCATTTCCACAAAACATAGCTTTGATTTAAACCAAGTTTTACTTCAATACTATGTTCTTGTGCATTTCATCTATGGTTTAGTTGATGCATTTTCACTAGCCATACATATCATTTTGGTTACACATTACATGGTTTACATTTGACACATAAACACTTTTGACATTGGTTATACATTACATGATTTACATTTTGACATAAACATTTTAACATATTATTTCAATACAATTGGAAGTTGGTTTAAACATAGACATCTTACATTGTTGGTTTGGTTTGAGTAAGTGATTAAGTAACGAGGCGTGTGTAATATGATACAAGCATGGTGGATACGCCGCTGGTACTTCCTATATATAAGTGATTGTATGGTATTACATATCGTGGCGTTATTTGAATCATTTCAATTTGGACATATAACATTTTATACAAATAACATACTTTTCACAATACATTGTTTTACAAATAACTTAACTTATACAAAACCTATGTACTCGCCGGCATTTTTATGCTGACGTACCTATTTTCACATGTGTTTCAGGAAATGAAGCATTGGATTGATCAAGATACACTTAGGCGGACATGGGCCTTAGTGACAATAAAAGATGCAGACTAGTTATTTATGTTATGTTTCTTTGATTATCAAGACATTGTAACTCTTTTATTCAATAAAACAGTATTTCAATTTCCATGTGTTAAGAAACAATGATTCTGTTACAACACTCCCCGATGTTTCCGCCATGTTTTGTTGTTTTACGTGGTCGGGGTGTGACAATAACCACCGGTACCACTTGGCTGCTCGCGGCTCCCGATTCCGTCCAGGGTGGGGTCGGGGGTCGTGACAGAAGGTGGTATCAGAGCCACTTGTTTAAGCAATTAGGTGTTGTAATAATACCTAAGTTTAAATGAAGAGTTAGGAACTTGATATTTTCTGGTAGCACCCAGGATAGTATTTAGACTTGAACTTAAGAAAGATGCCTTAATATGAGCTCCAAGCTGAGCTAATTACTTATATAAGTATAATGTGATAGATATTGGTATGTCGTAAGAATGATGACCAGAACATTGCAAGTACGATAAATAAGCAATAACACTTAATAACTGTAAATTCTTGCTTATTGATACTACTTGGTCTAGAATAAGATATGTTATGTGAATACAAATTTCCTTGATTCTGAATGAAAGCCTTCATAAAAGAGGCACTTTTTAAATTCTTGAAAAGATACTATTTATGGGAAATATAATATCTCCAGCGAGAACCGGGTAAGATGAGGTTACCTCTCCGGCGAGAACCGGGTAAGAAGGGGTATAATATGTCAAACAAGTGACAAGATTTCCCTAAATAGTATCATGATCTAATATCTGACTTGTTTTTGGAAATATGAATCTGTTAAATACATTGACCATATGAATGGTTGTAGGTCCCTCGGAGGTTGAGGTTAAACCTTATCCTTGTTATGTTTAACACACTAGCAAGTGCGGAATCCAAGCTAGAATGCAAACCGGTAGTTTATATGAGAACACAAGCTACAAAGAGAAAGGTAGACACACGAGATATCAAAGTTTTCTCTTGTATTTCAGTGGACACGGTTACAGCCCTTGACCAAACTGAAAATGCTCTCTACCAGACTGAGTTCACTCCTATCTCACACACACTGCCTCTCTAATGAAGTGAACACATTACATGAGTATTTATATCCCTCACAGCTCGTCTGGTCGAAGGATCAGATAGACTGATCGAAAGATCATCTATCGATCTCAAACCTATCGAAGGATCCACATATACCTCGAAGGATGATATCCTTCGAGGTCCATCTATATCCATCGAAGGTTTATCCTTCGAGCTCATCGAAGGATATAAACAATCCTTCGATGACTCATCCTTCGACCCAAACAACTTACAAACCATGTTCTAACTGTTTGGCCAAGTCAAACCAGGAGGATGGTTGACTTGGTCAAACTTACATCGAACACACATAATAACAAACCTAAGACGTAACTCAGACTAACCCAAGACATCGTTTTGTATCATGACAAAATACAGACAAAGTACAGACACAAGTGCACCAACAAACTCCCCCTTTGCTGTAGCTTTGTCTCGATCTTCGTGTCTTCAAGTCTTTGACGTCCTTTCAAGTCTTCAATGTCGGAGGATCTTTAAAGTCTTCACGCGTCGAAAGCAGAAAGTGTACCAACAAACTCCCCGTTTCATGTAGGAAGTGTGTTGACAAACTCCCCCTTAACACAAGCTCCCTCTTGACTTATACTTGTGAAATACTTGTTCTTTATGAATTGAGATCCTTGTGGTGTTGATGATGGCCAGCAGCAACTCGATCATCTTCATCATTTGAGTGCCTTCACGTCGTGTCTTCATTCCAAAGCTTGTCATCGACCATGTTCTCCTTGCCTTTAGAATCTGCACATGCAAGAAATCTAAACGCGTAATGAGAACAACTGCTTGGAATATAGTAACATAAACAAATGACACACACATGACCATTTTTCAATCAAACACCGTCCGACAGTTTGAAAGTTTAACGAATTTATCAATTTCAGGTTTTTAACTTTCAAAACTTGCAAATTTTGACCGTTTATGAAGATTTAGTCGATTTTGGTTTTAAATCAGGTTTCAGGTCACGAAGACTCAAGCTCCAACATCGTACGATCGAAAATAAAATAGAAATAAAATCTTTTTGGCTTTTAGAAAGTTTATATTAAAACACACCTAAAATCTTTTTGGTATTTTTGAATATTTCAAATGTAAAGACTGAAAGCAGTAAATAAATATATACAAAGATGCAGAAACTGAAAGCATTAAATAAATATTTACAGACATTCTTTTTGCGAGTTTCGAGGGTAAGAGAATCATATCAGTGTACGGTCATGCCAAAACGCTCTTGTTGTTCTTTTAGTTAACATTAAGATAAGCATCCTATAACGATTATCGGTATTGTTGTCCACATAAGCTCAACTTATCAGATGTAATCATGTTTAGGGGATACGTTAAGGTATGATTTATACTTACCGACCGGTGTTCATCCACATCACGACACATTCCCGTATCAAGGTATGCACGAGGGTTCATCTTACCGGTGAGTATACCGATTATCATCTGTTTGACCGTATATGATATGAGATTCTCACTTATTTTGATTTGAAAACAAGCCCTATGTGATATAATCATTTATTGATGAGGAACTTGATTTTCGATGCATGAGGGCACAGGAGCAAGTCCGTGAACAGGTCAGTACTTTCGTACAGCAGAGAGACGAACTTGACTCCAGGATAGATGTGATATTTTATCACTTATTTGAATGGACATGTGATTGTTTATCACTTATTGAGGTCGAATGCAGTATGTACACGTATGTATAGTATCATGGAAGATCTAGACTTGCGTCCCCGTTATTTTTCGGTAAAAGATACAACCATGATACCCAGATGATAAGTAGCATAAAGACCGAATATCTCAGAACCTCGGCAATCTCTCAAACGAAATTCCGGTACTAAGACCATATGCCAATGAATGGTTCCCACCTGGTCTTCAGTCGATTTAAGTTTATATCACCCTGCACACTTTAAAATGATTGTGAGCCTACCGATACATCTTATATAGAGCTGCTTATCATTTTTCATTTAAGGTTTAAAGAGGTTTAGACAGACCACTGATGTACTATCATTTTCTCTTTTGCTCGCCAGGAAACTCATTTTTGTTTTTCTATTGTTTTTGTGTTTTTAAAATTTTTCAATGTTTTTGGATTTTTCAAATTTTACTCCCCCTAAAATCAATAAACTAAGATAAACTTAAAACACAAAGGTATTTACAAAAATGATTTTCCGATGTTGGTTTTACTCTTGCTTGACCTTAATGCCATTTACCAATAATAAATAGTCAAATCTTGATTTGTCAAATGCTTTGGTAAAAAGGTCGGCACGTTGGTCATCGGTGTGGACCATGACAACATTGATGAGTTTCATATTGAAACAATCACTTGTGAAGTGATATTCGAGATCAATGTGTCTGGCCAAAGAGTGCTGTACGAGATGAAAATAATTCATAAAGCAGCTTAAATATCGACAAGTATAGGAGAGATTAGAAATTTAAAACCGTATCCTGCAACTGCTTCGTGCATTGCCAGGAATCTGAGTGCTTTCCCAAACTGGATATCCACCAGGTGTGGATTTCAAAGTCGATTTTGTAGTTACTGAAATCCCTTCACAGCAACAAGATCAAAAACCTCTAGGTCCGGCTGGTCTTCCACATTGCACCAGCGAAGGTCTTTATCTTTCTCTTTGAGAAGTAGTGTGCGGTTGTTTAATCCACACCAAGGCATCCGCACACCCGGTTGGTTTGTTCAACAAACACATTTTCTTCAAACACACCGTGGAGAAATGTA
Source organism: Helianthus tuberosus (assembly GCA_030545235.1). NCBI lineage: Eukaryota > Viridiplantae > Streptophyta > Magnoliopsida > Asterales > Asteraceae > Helianthus > Helianthus tuberosus. The sequence goes on along the minus strand of CM060397.1, from coordinate 181,529,664 downwards.
CACTGCACGTTCATCTTGTGGACTTTGAACTTCTTGTGGAAGAAAAATCCATGAATCTTCAAAAAGCTTCAGACGTGCTACAGGCGCGTACTTTTCATTGGAATCTTTCCTTAGGACCCGATCAAAACCCATAACAACCAAACTTTGGAAAATATTTCATCTGGTCGAATTTTTCAACTTTATTCAACCACATTCTTTCACCATCATTCCTTCATCGGAATGTTTGTCTTCTTATCTTTTTCCTTTCTCTCCATCAATGGCAACAATTCCTTCTGACGCCTATCTTGTGTAAGGACGCTCCACTATCAACAATCTTACGACTATCGAAAGTTCCTCCTGGAACATCCTGCACACTCACTCAGAGATTAGTTGGAGAGGGGGACCCAAGCCTTTGTGGACTTGGGTCGTCCTTGATCATCAAGGAAAGTGATTTCAATCACTTGATGATTAGGAAAAAGAACCTGTGGTGCTCCCCCTGATTGAATTACCTGCTTTTGCTTCCAAGCTGTTTGTCCTTTACCAGTATTTGAATTTATTGTTTTAACATTTACTGGTTTTACAGTTTCAGATTTTGCTTGTACAGGTTTTTCTTCTTTGACCTCTGATTTTAAGGCCTTTTCAATTACCTTTTGATTCTTTTGCTTTAACTTCTTTTCTCTTTCTTTCAAGACACGTGGGTCTTGTTTCGGGGAAACTGATCGTTTTCGGTAATCAATTTCTTGGGGAGCACTCGTTTTTGACTTCAGCTTTTGCACGTGTGGGCAATATCTTACAATATGCCCAACTGTCCCACATTCAAAACATGTTCTCCGCTCTACAAACTTCGAAGAAACATGTGACGGAGAACCAGACAATGAATTTTGTGATCTAGACGTGCTTGGACCTAAATCACATCCGTTGGTGTGTTGGGTGTAATTATTCTGATCATTTCGTTTTAAAATTCTAACTTGTTTTACAAAATCAACGTTAGATTTATCCTGAAATGTTTCAAGTTTGTCTGAACCTGTGGATCCAACAAAGTTCATTTTCGGTTCTCGTTTCTTAACAGGAGCTCTTTTGTTTTGCACCTTTTGTTGTTGAACCTTAAGTTGCTCAACCTTTAATTGTTGAATTTTAGGTTGTGCAGCCTTAGGTTGAGTAGCCTTAGACTGTTCAACTTTAGGTTGTTGAACCTTTGGTTGTTCAGTCTTAGGCTGCTGAACTTTAGGTGCTTGAACATTCTTGTTCTGAGCCTTCTTTCCCTGTACCTTACCCTTTCCGGAGTTGACTTGTTGTTTTCGCTCAATTGGTAGTTTTTGGTTTCCGTATTGTTTTCTAATTTGTTCACACGGAATTGGATCACATTGAGTGACGGTAACTTTGCCACTTTTGTTCCCCAAAAACTTATCAGTGCATCCTTCAAAAATTTGCTCAATTAAATCTTGATTTACATTTTTAATTGGAAAATCTTTGTTAGAGTAGATTTTGCTATCTCCTTTGAGCGTGTACAACAAGTTATTCCCTTCACGGCTAGATACAAGGGACTCCATTGCTTTTGACATTTCAGTCTTACTCGGTTTCACTGGTGGATCACACAGGATGTGATTCTCGATTGGAATATCTGTTGTAACCGAGTTAGACTGTTGTTTCACAATTTCTTCAGATTCATCATCCGAAGAATCAGCATCCTCAACAATGGGAGGACTCTGTTCCTTAACACACGATGAATCTGTCACATTCTCTGATTCTGATTGACCCGAGGATGATGTACCAGTTGTGAACCCGAGGCCTGCTGCAAAGTCATCTAGACTGAGTGGCGCAGTAGGTTCAAAACGGGGCATATCCTCGTCATCAGGCAATTTGGAGTAATTGTGATTCATAGGGGGAGGACATGATTTGAATCCAATACATTTTGCATCCCCCTTTTTCTTTTGAATGTCAATGATGTGATCCAATACATAGCGGGAATTGGAATAGCTTTCCAGTTTCTGCTTAATTGTCTCACATTCACATCGAGCTGTTGCCAACTCTACCATTTGCTTTTCAATTGTGTCAATAAGATTATTGTTAGCATGTTGTTTTCGCAAACAGCCTTTTGTAATTCTGAAACATCATGTCTTAATGACGCAATTGTTGCTTTAAATTCCTTTTCATTTCTGGTTAAAAACAAGTTAGCTTCAGTTGCTTTAGAAAGTTCTACAATCAATTCTTGATTGTGTTTGTATGTGATTTCAAACTGACTTTCCTTTTCAGCATATTTTAAACACTTTGCACATTCAATAGGAACAGAAATAGAGTCAGAATTAGTATCACATACCTGAGAAGTCTGACCTTCTACGTGAGCCATAAAGGCTGTATGAAAAGAAAAAGATCCATCTTCAGAGAAGAACTGAGCAAGCTTCTCGGAAGTTCCAGCAGATTTCTGGCAGAGAATAGATCTCCTCTTACATAATGCTTCAGCTTCAGCCAAAAGCTCATCAACTTCCAAATCTAAAGCATCACTTGATAAATCACCAGCATCAAGTGATTCCCCATCCATGCTCCCACTATAACCCGAACTATCTTCATCTTCTGAAGATTCACCAGCAGAAACGGGTTCTACTACCTTCTCAATCACTTTAGCATAACATGCTGTTCCACCATTTCCTCCTTCTCCAAGCTGAAGGTTCCAATTGCAGATTTCATCCGCTTGAACAACCAATCCTCTGTGGGGATTAGTGTTTGTGGATCCAGATGCATTTCCTCCAACGGGAACTATTGATCTGTCAGAATTGTTGTTCTGTTGCTGTTGTGGCTGTCCTTGATTCCTGAAGGGATTCTGATTTCCTTGCTTAGGTGGCTTCTGACACTCCCGCTTGAAGTGACCCTTCTCACCACAATTGAAGCAAGTGACAGCATTCTTATCAAAACCATACTTGGTGTTGCTGTTGCTATTCAAGTTGGTTCTCCCCGTCCTTTCCATAAACTCCTTTGCTCTTCGAATTGCACTAGCAAGAGCCCATTTGATATCCATCATTTCAAACTCTTCTCTATCCACTTGCTGATAATCTTCATTGGTTAGATTGATATTCCCAATCTGACCTGCGACCAATCCACAATAAGCACTAACCAAGGTGTTCAACATCTCCATATGCTCCTTGGCTATTTCGACACTGACTTTGGAAAAGTTGGAAGTGTCTAATCTGACTGTGTTCGGATTGGAAGTGGCTTGAAAGTTTGAAGAGCTTCCATAAAACCCTTGCTGTTGCGGTTGTTGCTGCTGAGCTCTGCTTGGGTCTAAGAAAGGCGGTGGTGTGAATTGCTGAGCTGTCGGTTGCACATTCTGTTGTAGAGAAGAAGAATCTGGTCTTGAATACATCGTGTATGCTGAAGGATCAAACTGATTTGTTGTGGAAGGTCCGGTGTTTGAGATGAAGGCTGTTTGAAGCTTCGCATGTTGAGAGGCTGGTTTTTCTCCACTGATACCTCCTGCAATCCCATAGTACATCTCTGGATTTTGAGGAGTTAGTGTTCTTTTTTCCTTAAGCTTTTCTTCTACATCCTTGTTCTCCAATTTTTGAATTAACTCATAAACGGTGATTGTGTCTAGAACACCATTTTCTTTGAGAATTTCAAGATAACTGCTCCACTTTGCTGGTAAGCTATCAGCGAATCTCTTCACCATTTCTTGTGGAGTGGCAGTGACTCTAAAAGCAAACATCTCGCTCAACAAGTGATGGAACCTTGTAGATAACTCTGCCAAAGTCTCATTCTCCATACACGTGAATCCTTCAAACTCTTTCTTCAGTAATTCTTGCTTGATCTTTCTAGATTGAGCATTTCCTTCACATCGTAACGTGAGCATATCCCACAAGCTTTTAGTAGTCGTGCAGTAAACAAACTGGTGGTAAATGTCTCTGTGAAGAGCTTGTGTGAGAATCATGAATGCTTTCTTTTCTAACTCAAATTTCTTCTTATCATCATCAGACATAGTGCTGTAAGTTTGTGGATTAGATCCTGCAACTTCCAAATCATTTTCAAATGCGGTGAAGAAGCACATCCATAGATCTTGACCTTGCCCCTGAACATAAGTTCTCAGCCTTTCTTTCCACCATCCCCAATCATTGATGTGATTTAGCTTTGGCGGTTTTGTGCTTGTACCAGTTTCACTGTCGTTCTGCATCATAGCTTGAATGCTGCTGCTTTGATTTGTGACCAATGCCCATTGATTTGCAGTTATCATTGCATCTTGAGGTGGGGCAATAGCCTGCATCCATGCAGTTTTGTTGAAATCTGACGCAGATTGCGTAGCTGATGATTGTGGAGTCAAAGTTGTTTGAGTCCACGCGGTTGGATCCCACTGACCGTTTGTTCCCATTTTAGAGAAATTAATATATTAAGTGAAAATTGATTTAAAATTTGAAAACAAGTTTTCCCCTTTTAAAAATTTAATTTTCACAAACTATGTTAATATCTCGAATGATAACAACCAGCCGAAGGATCCTTGATCGAAAGACCTGAAAAACACAAACTTGTTAAACTTAAATAGACTAGGATCGAAGGATCAAAACTTGTTCGAAGGATCAACAGTGTTCGAAAGATTCTCCAATCGAAAGATCCTTATCTTTCGAACCAGAACTGCAGATCGAAAGATGTACTCTTCGACAAGATTCCTTGGATCGAAGGATAAGACACAGACTTCGAAGGATGTTCGAAGGATGATTATCTATCGAACTTCCTTTGATCGAAAGATGATCTTTCGACTTCGAAGGATATCCTTCGACCAGCACTGACACTGTTGACAAAAGTGACAGGTTGGTGAAAAGGTGATGGGTTGGTAGAAAGCTTTCGGCAGAAAGGTATGGTCAGACCATACTTTCACCAAAACAAGATTTGAACAATAAAATATTAGATAAAAAGACTGATCTTATCCAGAAAACTGGTCACCGGAGTAAGCCGGAGTTTGGCCGGAAATTACCAAACTTCTTAAAAACAAGTTTTTAAGTTACCCAAACCGTCCTTTAACACACCCGGTTAGTTTAGAACACGTTTTTACTTCAATAAAAGCGAGAAAAACACTAAAAACGGGTGCTAAACCATGTGAGTTTTTGTCCAAACACTCCAAAGTCTTGTATAAACTCGGTTTTTAACAAGGAAAAGAGCCAAAGCTCTGATACCACTTGTAGGTCCCTCAGAGGTTGAGGTTAAACCTTATCCTTGTTATGTTTAACACACTAGCAAGTGCGGAATCCAAGCTAGAATGCAAACCGGTAGTTTATATGAGAACACAAGCTACAAAGAGAAAGGTAGACACACGAGATATCAAAGTTTTCTCTTGTATTTCAGTGGACACGGTTACAGCCCTTGACCAAACTGAAAATGCTCTCTACCATACTGAGTTCACTCCTATCTCACACACACTGCCTCTCTAATGAAGTGAACACATTACATGAGTATTTATATCCCTCACAGCTCGTCTGGTCGAAGGATCAGATAGACTGATCGAAAGATCATCTATCGATCTCAAACCTATCGAAGGATCCACATATACCTCGAAGGATGATATCCTTCGAGGTCCATCTATATCCATCGAAGGTTTATCCTTCGAGCTCATCGAAGGATATAAACAATCCTTCGATGACTCATCCTTCGACCCAAACAACTTACAAACCATGTTCTAACTGTTTGGCCAAGTCAAACCAGGAGGATGGTTGACTTGGTCAAACTTACATCGAACACACATAATAACAAACCTAAGACGTAACTCAGACTAACCCAAGACATCGTTTTGTATCATGACAAAATACAGACAAAGTACAGACACAAGTGCACCAACAATGGTATGTATGATTATATAGATATGTATATCTATAAGGAATTCCAAAAGCCATAACGATTGACAATTTAAAATAAATCACGAACATAAGTGTCAATAATAATTCTAGATTTCTTTATCAGGAATCTCTTACATATATCTATAATTCCGATATCAAACATTATTTCGTTTGATCATCTATCTCGTAACTCATGCGACAAGATAAAAAATGGAAACCCTTTAAGTTGGGACGCCATCAAAAGTATAAGAATTTCCAATGCGTTACCATAGACTATTAACGCAAGTAAGATGCATGTAAAGTTGTGCTAATGCACAAGAAAACACATAAAACTTAAATTATACGACCACAGACGTCAAAGTATATCACACACGACTTTCGAGGCAAGACCTTTGGAAAATATGATTGGGCACGACGACACCAATGCTAATCCCGTCAGTGGAAGAATTACTAATCAAAAAGCAGCACTTGGCCATGTGATCCTACAAACGACATGAATCTTGCTGACGTACGATAGAACAAGATTTCACAACAATCGGTGCATAGTCTAATCAGAATCATAATTATTGACGCTGCAAAAGAAAGTCACATACCTTTACAATCCCCCTATTTCATTTTATTCGACATTCCCTGGTAATGTCACTTAACAACGGTTATCACACAAAATTTCCAGATAAATTCTTAAATTCCTTTTGTTAAATTCAGACCTCTGCACATAGTAAATAGACTTTTGCATTTCTACTCTCCTAATGGTCATCATGAGGATTTCTTTCATAATCGCGAATATTTAATTGGTTGTTTCATTTCTTGGTAAATCCACACATACACTGTTTGTTGCGCATGTGGTTAGTTTGAATTATGAAGATCATTGGAGGGCTTCATTCCAATTTGTTGTTTTATTAAAACTCAAATATCGTTCCGCTATACTTGATCTTTGCATTGTAAACCGTGTTTTTTTGCAAAACGATGACTCTTTGATATTGAATCGATGAATTTCTTGAAAAACTCGATTTTCTTTTGAATGGTAAACATGGTTTTAGTTGTAACCATGTCAGAACTTTCTTATTGATACATGAACTCGTTGTGTTTAAACCAAGTTCCATTGTTTGAACTTGCTCGCAATACGTATTCAATTCAAGGTCCCGTATGATAGATTAAGGTCATCATATTCGAATTTATCCTAACAAGCCCTTCAATTACTTTGAACCATAACAGGCTTGTTTGGTCTTCGACTTCATTAAATCGTTCCTTTGATCACGATCACCTTGTGGTACGTTTTCACAAAATTGAAGCTTGCGCTAATCTCGTTTGCACACATCATATACGGATTTAATTATTTATTTATTTATATTGAATCTGCTTTGTTGGTTTATCCTATAAAAGCAATCTTAACACAATCATGTGCTAAGATAATGATACACAAATTCATGTCATATTTCAGTGTATCTCTTAATGGTTCTTGCAGCATCAATCGAGCCTTTCGTGATATTTATTGCTTTATCATCTTCAATCGAAAAACATTATTCAATTGTTTCAATTTCAATCGGAAATCCTACTAGATTTGTTTGAAACAAACATTCGAACTTACCTCATTTGATTAAAAACACGGTGAACTCGTCCAGTCACCGCTATTATTATTTCGATCACTACGACACCTTGTGGCATCGGTATAGACTTGTAGCTTGAGCTAATCTATATATATACCTTTCGCTTGACTCATCCTTGAAAATGGTCTTAATACAACTATGTGTTAAGACAATGATACACTAAACTCTGTTGTATATCGGTGTATCCTTGTAATTCAATAAATGTCAACCCATTGATTTTTCTTATATCATAACTCGATAGTTGACAAATTATTTTCGTATTTCTATTTCATTCGAGCTTGTTGATTCCGAGTCGTCCTCAGTTGACAATCAAAGTAAGTTTCCTTTGACAATGACTTCTATTGTTTCTAAAGTCATTTACAACTTGTAAATATTCACATCCATTGATCATATATCTCTTTTGGCTTGAACCTAGTCACTTTGTAATTATATCATTTTATATCATTCTTTTGACATCGATTTCTGAAACTAATTCAGTTGAACCATTGAGTCCAATTTATTGTAAAACTCGTATTCACAAAATTTGATGTTTTGATTCTGTATCATTTACCTTAATCATATTATTTAAAATATGACATAACGCAGAAAAAGAAATATCGTAGCCCAAATCTCGAGGACGAGATTTAAAACAAGGTGGGGAGGATGTAACATTCCTCCCCGCCTTGTTTTATCATATAAGAATTATAGGTTTGGTTAAATTTATTAACCACTAGTAACTAGTAACTAGTTTTATTTTTTAAAATAATTATTCGACCCAAATATTTTTAAAAAACTATTTTATATATAGTTGGTTGAAATATTATACTAGTGAATTGGCATGTATATGGGTGACCATTTTAAATAAAATAAAAGTATATAAAAACTTATATTATTAGACAGGTAGATTACGGGTAAGTTGACCGTTAAAAATATGAAGTACCTAGATGGGCCTAGGAACCGTTTAATTATTAAATTATAAAATACATGATATTTGAACCTACTCTGTTTTTAATGAAACTTGGTTCAAAATGTAGACAAAAATATTCTCGTTCTAAATGATATATTCATTATTTTATAAAACGTCATATTTTAGAAGTTATACGTGCCAAAGAAGTAAACCAATTGAATTAATTATAATATATAAATTAAAATATTAAAATAAATAAATCTAACTTTGAAATTATGGTGGAAAGTTGTACATGTCGAGATAGTCATAGTCAGAAGTAATCAAAATAAAATAATAAATAAATTTAACATTTGATTTCTTTGAATTATGGGTGCATATGTCGAGATAGTAGATAAGAATCAAAACAAAATATCTAATAATAAAATAATAATAAACATCAAAACAAAACTAAAAGTACACAGTGTGATACGTGTATGTATGTAGCTATGTGTATGTGCATAGTATGATAAATTTTAAAACTCTATAATTAGGAATGGTAGACATCTGCATGCAAAATAAATACATGTGTGTACATGTTGAGCTCCACAAAGTGTGGAGACATTATAAATAGGGTCATTTCAACATTTGAGAAGTTACTCAGTCCTTCTGTTTCTCTCTCTATAATCTCGCCCCTATCTTCTTTACATATAGATACTTATTAGTAAGTCACCCCATAATAATAATAAAGCCCTGTCTCATTTTAAGTGTTTTAACCCCTGATCACCGCTACCCTTTCCGATTGATCTGAGCCCATAACACATGTCAAGGCTCTGCCTAACTAAGTTCGTTGGGGTTCTGTCTCGTGACATAGGGACAAGGTTAAATTAGGGGTACTATACTTAAAACGAGTGCAATTATATATATATATATATATATATATATATATATATATATATATATATATATATATATTTTAAAACATCTCAGAAGTTTTACCCAAAAATTTATACTAGGAGGCTTTCTAGTTGAACCCTAAAGTTACAAAGTGGGTCCATTCTCTTTTCTCACCGTTTTATTCTGTAACAATTCTCAAAAGTCCTATCTATTATTTTATTTGCCCAATAGGAAACCCAAATTGAGACCCCCAAGTAATCCTGCACAAACCCTAAAATTTTCAGAACAATTGGAATCAGGATCAGGGCCCCTAAAACTCAGGGGGGTATTTCCTAGTCAGTATTATCTAAACAGTTTGTTGTCGAAATCGAATTTTTACGAACGACCAACTCAGCGAAGCTACCAGGACACGGGGCTACCCTATGGTAGGGTGGTGCCCTCGCGCCACGCGAGGGTGCTGTTTTTCAGATATAAATAGAGGGGTGTGGGACTTGATTTCCTGCGTTGGTTCGACGTAAAAACTCAATTCTTACGCTGAGTTATAGTCTGTATACTACAAAAACACACAATCTCGAATTCCGCCGCAAACCTTCTATCATGACCCCCGACCCCACCCTGGACGGAATCGGGAGCCGCGAGCAGCCAAGTGGTACCGGTGGTTATTTAGAAAAACATTGCAGCGGAAAGTTCATCAGGACCGTGAGTTAGGAAAATTATCAGAGTTTAGAAAACACCGGATTTTATTTATTAAATAGATGGGATAAAACCATGTTTTGAAAGGTAGCTTTAATATAGGATAAATCCGAATACATAAAACAACTTTTCTTAATTTAATTTAATTAATAAAATAAGCCACTTCTGTAAGCCTTTTGATGCTGTATCCAACTCTTATTCCGATCTACTGTAATTACCTGAAACACGTTTTAAAAGGTTTTGTCAGCAGGAAATACTGGTGAGTTCATTCATTTTTGTACAAAAACATATTTGTTATAATTCACAGCATTAAGAGTTTTTACATTTGCTTCTTTAAGATTGGCAAAGACTTAATCACTGCAAAGTATAACTAGCAAACAGTGTTATAAGTTACAGTATTAAGAGCGATTACAATGTTTATATATATCAACCATCTACCCACGGTATTTCTCACTCGACCACCTATTGGCTATCTCGTTGTCCAATGGTGTCTGTGACTATGGTCATATCACCCCTTGGCTAACCCGTTGTCCAATGTGACGGTTATCAAGTATTGTATACAAAACCCCACATACCGGCTGTAATTGAAGACTACAAAGACTTAATCCCTGTAATTATAACTTTGAAAACAAACATGATTTTGAAAGAAAATTTTGATAAAAAAGAGAATGACTCACATTGCAGATTTATACGAGCAGAGTTTAGCCTACTGATTTGCCTTGTAACCTAATTTAAATAACAATGCACACGAACTAGGTCAGTAAATAATTCAGCATTTACGATAACTCACGAGACTAAAACCTTCACAATGAATGACAAAGTGCAATACTTAAACATCCATCGTATTCACAACGAATGACAAAGTATAACCCTAATTTGAGCAGCACTTAAACATTCATTGGATAGTTTCAATCGATCGGACATTGAATCGTAGTAGCGATCAAGATATTACCTTGTTATCGCGGCGGAATTCGAGATTGTGTGTTTTTGTAGTATACAGACTATAACTCAGCGTACGAATTGAGTTTTTACGTCAAACCAACGCAGGAAATCAAGTCCCACACCCCTCTATTTATATCTGAAAAACAGCTCCCTCGCGTAGCGTGAGGGTCTGTCGCGTGGCGCGAGGGGCACCACCCTACCATAGGGTAGCTCCATGTCCTGGTAGCTTCGCTGAGTTGGTCGTTCGTAAAAAATTCGATTTCGACAACAAACTGTTTAGATAATACTGACTAGGAAATACCCCCCTGAGTTTTATGGGCCCTGATCCTGGTTCCGATTGTTCTGAAAATTTTAGGGTTTGTGCTGGATTACTTGGGGGTCTCAACTAGGGTTTTCTATTGGGAAAATAAAATAATAGATAGGACTTTTGAGAATTGTTACAGAATAAAACGGTGAGAAAAGAGAATGGATCCACTTTGTAACTTTAGGGTTCAACTAGAAAGCCTCCTGGTATCTTTAAAGAAGAAAATTACCGATTTAAGTGTTATCTTTAAACCAGTTGGAGACGATCTTTTTAAGCCTTTAAGCACGGGCACAATCCATTCATTTCCATCCTTTTTTGTCAATTTATACAGTGTACAAAAAGATATTATTATCAATTTGGCAAAAAAGGGAACTTACAAATGATTCTAGAATTTCTTCCACAGAATCCATTGAAAAACGCTCGTCAATTACTTCTCGCCTGAAATCAAATGAAGGGAGCATCAATTTCATGTAAATTTCCAAAAGTAAAAACTTTAATTTTTTATTCCAGATTCATTACTTGTGTAATACACTTACTTGACTAATCTGAACATCTGAAGAGAATTCTTCAATGGCAGCTTTCACTGCAATCTCATCGCCAGAGTTCAAGCTCACCAAACGGTTTTCTAGTTCCAACAATTTCTGAAAACAAATTAACAAATTTTGTAATTAGTTAATTACCAGAGTATCTTGAAAACAATCTGCTTTGATTCTAAAGTTCAAACTCACATCTAAAGGAACCAATTGGGTCGCTAAACCGGCTGCAACTAGTTCCGCACCACTTAACCGGGCCTCGGTTAAGACACAACCGCCGCCCCCTCGGTCACCGTCGAAGCGACCGTACGATTGTCTCCCCCTCATTAAGACTCGACATCATCTTGTTCAGGAAATATTGAAGGAAGCAAGGAAATATTTAACACTGGGGGATAATACGTTTTCTTACAAGAAAGCATAGGGGGTAATAAGAAAGGATAATATAGTCGTTTAACACCGGGGGGTAATACGTTTTCTTACAACAAAGCATGGGGGGTAATAAGAAATGGTAATATGGTCATTTAACATTCCAGTTAACAGACTCCAGCCGCCGTCCGCCGATGGCCGCCGTCGTTGTTATACATTTGTTGTTGCCGCTTATCGGCTCCATCTTTATAGGTTTGGCCTTTTTTTTTACATTTTTATTACATTTTACTTTCATACCATTCTTATTGGCTAACATTGAAGCCTAATTGCTAACATCGCAGGTGAAGTACGGAACTTTTGTTTTGGAGATCAAAGGCTCAGTACCATTTTTTTGTACTTGGAAGGTACGACGGTCCCTTTTTTAGTTATTTTGCACTTAAAAAGCATCACTTTCACTTAGAACTTCACATATCAAGATACCATCTTTAAGTAACAAATATGTTTTTCATCATTTTCACTTGAGTCTTTACACGTCTTAAATTGTTATTCTCAGAAAAGCCAAATGGTTGCGAAGGGGCCAATGGATGTGGTATTATATTGATGAATCTGCTTACATTGATGTTCACGAAGTAATTGTGCCCCAAATGATGCAAAAAATTGTTTATTAATATCTTACAAGTAGCTTAATGAAGGCCGGATTGATTGGTGGATTTCTATAAAAGGTTGATCTTAAGAGTGGCTTACAGGATAATAAATTAAAGGAGATAATTATGATAATATGTATAGATTGCTAAAGCATTATTTTATCTAATTAATGTGTGAGATTAAGTTATCTATAATATATTAAAAAGGAAAAGTGACGTACACAACCGTAATTTTACATAGCGTATAAATTTTAAAGCAACATGTACAAGGTGCTTAAAGCCATGGAAATTGGAATTCCTACCAAGTTTAAGACGCCTAAAAGGGCAATTGGGGGATTTCACTCTTCCTTTATGGATGATGAATGCTTCAGTTTCAGATGAGACATCAACCGTCTCCCCCATTCAATCCAATCGAAGCATATCAGTCGTACAAGATTAACGTGGATGACAATGGTGTTGGGTGGTTGAAGCACGCATCGCGACGCAGACGGTCGGGACAGACGACGGCGACGAAGAGGTTCTAGGGTTCCTATCGAAGGATCATGGATGTGATTATACCGTTAATTGTGTGAACTGTAAGGTTTTTTATTTTCTAGGGTTCTAATCAATCTATCTTCGATGCAATCAGAGTGACATCGGTAATCATGTTTGTTTGGTTAAGATCTGCCCATTGCCTAACAATGTCCGTTTGGTTGTTAGGGCTTAGATTTCTTTATATGATTCTGGTGTTTTGAAATCAGTTTGTTTTTCTTAAATTTACTTTGTTTTTTCTGTGAATCCAATACCAGATTGTGTAAATAGGACTGAAATGTCTTGGGTGTGAAAAGTGTCGTCTGTAGGGAAACCGCACTCAAAATCTTGTTCTCTGCTGACGGTCAAAATGATCGAGATCAGCCTGTGAGTATCATATACCTACTGTTTATATGAATTGAAGTCTCATTCTTTGTCCTACTCTATATCTATTTTTTTTGTTTTACTGGACCACAACTGCAGTTGCCGAACGGTTGTTGACAAGAAAGCCTACTTACACTCTCGATATGCTTATTCGAGAAAGGTTATTCTCACCATATCCAAATTTTAACATTTGCACTCCTTATTTTTAGCTTTTGTTATATCAATTTCTATATGTATTTTGTGTTTGGCTTTAGATATCCAAAGTAAATTGATGCATTAAGAGATTTGGATGACTGTTTCACAATGGTACATCTTTTTGCCGCTTTACCTGCTATAGAAAGAGAAAATATTCAACCTGAAAGAATCCACAACTGTCGAGGGTATGTGTTGTCACGTTGATATTTGATATGCATATATATATATATATATATATATATATATATATATATATATATATATATATATATATAGATAGGGATAGGGAAGGGTTATCTTGAGAACCGTGAGAATGAAAAAACCAATCAAAATCAATTTTTTTTAAATACAAACTTCATTATAATTCTTTTAATTTCAATGGTATATATGTTTCATTAGGTTAACCCTCGAGTGGCAGCCGTATATCTCTCGCACACATAAATTGCGAAAGGCTTTTATATCAGTGAAAGGGATATATTACCAGTACACTGATTTCGACACATGTGTTTTTTTTTCAATCATTTGCGCATGTAATTTTAGCTAACACGTGTTTGCCAATCAACGCATATTTAGGCCGAGGTTGAAGGTCAAAAAGTCACCTGGTTGACTCCTCATGCACTCCAGCAAGTCATGCCTCAAGATGTGGATTATAAGATTATGCTTACCTTTTTGGAATTTTACACGGTTTGTGATTAACTGATTACTAATAATCAAAGTTTCATACTCTGTTATATATTTTCACTTGGTACTTATATATGATTTTATTTAATATGCAGACTCTTCTTGGTTTTGTTAATCTTCGACTCTATCATTCAATTAAGTTGAAATATCCACCTATTCTTGATCCTCGATTGAAAGCTTTAGCAGCCGGTATGAACTACGAACCTGAACTTGCTATAACATGATTACATTGTTGCGGGATAACTTTTTTAAAATCCTTAAACTTTTGCGTAGATTTATATGCTTTGACGAGATATGCTGATACTAAAGATTGAACAATTGGAGCAAATGCCAAGGAATCTGAGCTTAGGTTAGCACAGCTTCAGGACCAACTTCCTGCTAATGAACCTGGTGCTTTAATGCACCTTGTTGAAAACGTTGAAGATGATGAAGAAACAAAAGCCTGCAAAACACTCTTTCAAAATAAAACATTTTTCTTGGGCTGTGAGGTAAGATTATTGTTTCCATATTATACATAGAGTAAACTACACGAATGGTCCTTGTTGTGGTTTACCAAAATTTTGGATTTGGTCCCTAGCTTTCCAAAGGTACACGAATGCTCCCTGTGATTTGCACTTTCTAACGCATTTAGTCCCCAACCAACAAATCTAAAGGTTTCAGCAGGTCTAAGTTAGGGACTAAATGCGTTACAAAGTGCAAACCAGAGGGACCATCCGTGTACTTTTGGAAAGCTAGCGACCATAGTTGTCAATAACGGTCACTATAGCGAATAACGTTGCTTATAGGTCGAAGGTCGCTGCAGGGTATGTAGCCATAAATAGCGGGTTTTCAATTATTTTACTTTTTTAATTCGAATATAAATAGCGATTAAATATAGCTATGAAATAGCTGGATTTTATGTATTTGTTAAATACACATAAAAAATTAAAAAAAATATCTAATGTATATAAATAGCGGTATGTAGCATATACCTTATCGATATTTGTTGCTCTTCGCCATTAACAACTATGCTAGGGACCATATTCAATATTTTGTTAACCACAGGGACTATCCGTATCTTTTACTTGGCCTACAACGTCATAATGTGTCTGTGTGTGTCTATTTAGGTTCCAAGAGAATCATTGCTATTTGTGATCACTGCATTCGGTGGTGTGGTTTCATGGGACGGTGATGGAGCTCCATTTGAGGAATCTAACCAGGACATCAATTATCAAGTACGTTGAATATTTAATAGTTACCATGAAATATATTTCTGACATCAATATTCTTCCTCATATGATGGCGTTTTTTGTAGATCGTCGATAGGCCAACTCAAAGCCACCGGTTTATATCAAGAGACTATATACAACCACAATGGGTATTCGATTGCATAAACGCGCGAATCATACTACCTACCGAAGATTACATGGTTGGAAAGTAAGTGTTTGAATAAAAAACCATTATTTAATAGTTTTAGATGCTAAACGTTATGCAAGAAAAGAGATCCTCCCGATGCCAGGTGGCGAACATGAGGATCTCGAGAACGCTCAGAGTCATCTTGCTGAGGGGGTTATTGACCGGACAGAAGCTAAAGTAGCAGCTGAGAATAAACAAAAGGCTGTTACTTTTTTATATATTTATATATTTTTATAATATTTGTCTAATTTGGAATTTTAATTAAACATGTCGGTGGCTGCAGATGGTGCTTCATGAAAAGCAGTATCATCAAGAGCTAAAGAAGGAAATGGAGGGAATGCAATACGCTTCAGATCGTAATATCGATGACGTTAAAAACCACAGTGAAGAAAATACGGATATGTTGCCGCAACAACTTGTTAAGGGTGATGAGAAACAATATAATTTGAGTTGAAATAATGATATTTATTTGTTTTTTTTATTCAGATTTCACAAGGAAGGAAGAAAGAAAATGTCGAAACTCTCGAGACAAGGAAGAAAAATTTAAAGAAAAATAAGAAAGTAACATCAGATTAAAAGCTGATATATGAATCGGGTTGCTGTCTTTACGAGCGGTAATTTAATTTTTGTAGTTGCTTTTATACTGCGTGTTCTTAGCTGTTTTTTTGGAATGATTCTCTTTGTTGATCACTTACTGTTTTTGTTGGAATTTATTGAAGTTTACTGTTTTGAATTCCGTACAACATATGCTTGAGTACAACTTACGGTCTTACGCTACATGAAGCAGAATCGGTACAAAGAGAAATATCATATTACAGTCCGTTTTAACCGAACAGGACATTTCAAGTTTTCAACTTCGTTAACTACAGGAACTATCCTTTAGGTTAAAGTTTAAACCTATAAAGGAATCCAAGTCACATTTGTCAAAGTTCATAACTTCCAATTTAGCCATGAACTTGTATAATGCTTTGTTTCTGGTTTTATTAAAGCCACATAGAGAAGATAGTTTATGAAATGATCTGAAATTGTATAATGCTTTGTATAATGTTGATGTCTTCCCCCACTAAATCTTGTGCTACCGTGGACCATCAGAACTGAATTGAAAACTGCACAACTGCAAGTGTACATGACAGGAGAAGAGTTGTAAAGGTTATGAATGTGTCATTGAATGAAGATTAATTATGTCGTCTCTACTGTCTTCTATAACTTAGTTCATTTATTAATTAATTTTAGTTGCATAGTTGCAAATTTTTAGAATTTTGAGATTAACAAGGATTTCGATCTTATGTTGGCTTATTTTGTAGTTTCTCAGAAGTCGAGGTAAAAGTCAAAGGGTAGGAGTTATTGATATTGTGTGGTGGTTGTTGTTGCTTTGTTGCTGCTTTATTCTTTAACACCTTTAAGGAGTCAATGGGAATGAGTTTTTATTTTCTAACGGCAAATTGCATATTATTACTTCTCACCAAAATATACAAAACAAAAACTCCCCACCAAAGGGAGGGCACAGTATAGCAGTCACCTATTTAGAAAACACACCCACACCAACATTTCTTCAAAGCAAAAAAAAATATATAAATCAAATTTCACCCAACCTTCCCCATTCCAGTTTTGTTTTTTCGCTCAACTTTTAACCCACAAAAACATCATAGCTTGAATATCACCTAGCATGTGATCCAGCTGATACCTCTTCCCCGCAAATATAAGATCATTGCGACTCTTCCAGATAATCCAACAGGTGGCAAGTATACTTGAATCGCGGTTTGTTTGTTATATTGTTGTTGCTGCTGCTAGAAAGAAATACATGGATGATGAACAATTGAACATACGTGTTAAAAAAAAGATTGTGGACTCCGCCGCAACGCGCGGGTTTCCCACTAATTGTTTTAATAGATAAAATAAATAAATTGTTTGTTAATATCTTACATGTAGTAGTAATCTGTAATACATGGCATCTGATTTTACAAGGGATAACAGTAACCATTGTAGGTTTATGAGGATGGCGCCAACACCATGTCTACACATGAAAGGAATGTCACACCCCAACCGATGGCGGAAACATCGGGGCGCGACACTGAGCGAAACAGATTGTCCATGAGTATCCATAACAACTATAATTACCAAATATTTAACGTTACGTCCCATACCATAACATATAAAGTAAACAGTTATTACAGACATAGCGTTCTCAAAGACAAATATTGTTCCGACAACTCAGATTTAAATGTTACGTTTCTAGACCTCCTAACTTGATTCCATACAGTAAGCATAGCATAGCATCCTAAACACCTGTCACGTACGTTAAAATAAAGTCAATACACATAGTGTAAAGGTGAGCACACAAGTTTAATAACATAATAGTAGCAAAAGCGATTTTCGCATAACCAGCATGTAACACGTAGAAATGTGAAGCATGTAAGCTATCGACAATGACATATGCACAGACATGACTACGAGTTGTAGAATGC